>JABUQX010042818.1:0-17500 GCA_015478945.1 Trachelipus rathkii
AAGATTGATTAGTAGAACACCGTAAGCACATGAACACTGAAATTATGTGCAGCACTACACGTGCCTGCCAACCTAATTTATAATTTGAACATGGGTTTGTGTCTTAAACAATTGAGAATACGAGTTTTTTCAATAAGAGTTTAAAATATACGCCCGAACAGGGACTTGAACCCTGGACCGTTAGGTTAAAAGCCTAACGCTCTACCGACTGAGCTATCCGGGCAACCACTTTACTTCTTATTTTTTATGCTCATATATTTTCAGGTCAAAATATGAACAAATATAATCCGTAATAATCTGCCTGCAAAACAAACAATTCTCTTTGAAACTGAACGATACAACGCTTCCTCGTAGCGTTCTCGAGCTGGTCGAAGGAATATTATCTTGTCATGTTTTCAGTTTTAAATCACTTTTAATTTTGATAGGATTGACGTATGCATGTCAACATTCTGTATATACTTTAATAGCACACGTATTCATGGTCTGCAAAGTTCATGAATTTTATCATCTCTTTGTTTGCACGCGTTGATAAAAGAGGGCTTCTCTCCATCATAACAAGAAAAATGATTTTTATGAATTGCGAATAGGAGAATCGTTGCTCTTAAGGAAACATAAACCAATGATAAACATAAAATATAACGAAAAGTAGAATTTTTTGAACATCTTTAAATAACAAAAATGTCAATGCAAGTTAACTTCTCTAACTTTTAAATTTATTAATTTTATTTATTTATTTTTGTTATTAGTTTACACGACATTTATTTTATCAAAATTGTTAAAATATTAAAAATAAAATTTATTCCTTGAAAATATCCGAAGTGTACGGACGAAAGCTTGGTAATATACTTAAATCAATTGTTTTATTTTATTCAAGAATAATTTTAAAGAAAATTTCGTCTGTTGAATGAAATACTTTCAGGAGGCTTGAAAAAGCATCAAAATCATACAATAAAAATAATAATAATAATAATAATATAATAATAATAATAAGATTTAATTAAAACTGCAAACTTATTACATAATTCATTTACATTTTTTTTACAATAACACGAAATGGACATCTGAGGTGACGATTTCACACAATGAACTAAAATTGTTGTCCTCCCCGGCGGGGAATCGAACCCCGGTCTCCCGCGTGACAGGCGGGGATACTCACCACTATACTACCGAGGAACGAGAAAGTGTAGAAATAATAATTATAATTCTTAAAAGACAACTCATTTATGTTCCAACTTAGTTAAAATATATAAATTCTATATCGTCGCTTGAGAAGCAAAAGCTCCTAAACGACAATTAAACAATTTTACAGTCGAGCGATTTAAAGGAAAAATATACTTTTTTTTATGAATAATCCGCACTATTCATCTAAATACTTTTATAGTACAAAAACAAGATTATATGTCATTTATGTTTTTTTTTTTTTTTATTTTTTTTTTTATTTTATATATATATATATATATATATATATATATATATATATATATATATATATATATATATATATATATATATATATATATATATATATATAATATATATTATATATATTATTATATTATATATATATATATAATATATATTATATAATATATAATTATATAATATATATATATATATATAATATATATATATATATATCTTCCTATTTGCTTATCAAATTCTTCCTGTGCCTAATGGTTCGCCTATCTCTTCTGCGTTCAAATCCAAACACATCCTCCAGACAACATCTTGCAGACACCACCTTTTTATCCTCCACATTTCTTATACACATACGTATATCGAACCTCTTTTAAAACTTCTTACAGACATCCCCTCCCCCTTATAGTCCTATGTGTGGGTGAGAAATGAATTGCCACACATGTATATTCTTGCCGTGTCGAAGAAGCGGACTAAAGGGAACGGTTGTAGTTGGGTTGGCTGCCCACTACCACGTGCTACCACTTACCTTTTATCAGGAATGCTAATGCATGCCTCGGATTTAAATGCATGCAACGCACCTTACCCCCACCCCAGTCTTTGGGAGAGAAGGTAGGTAATGATGATATATATATATATATCATATTTATATATATAGTATATATATATATTATATATATATAATATATATATATATATAATATATTATTATACTAATGTCTACAGTAAAAACTTTAAATTGATATTGGCTTTCCGACCGCAATAAGATTTTTTTGTACTTATTTTAATTTGCTTTGGTAAAGAAAATATTTAATTTTCAATACTGAATATTTTATATTATTTATTTTTGCATAATGATTTCGCCAGTCCTTTTATCATGCATTATTTGCGAAAGTCTATTTTCAAGCTATTTTTTAATTGATGAGTCTTCATATTTTTTTAATGTTTGAGGATATATTCCCAACAAACAGGGTATGGCGTTCCCAAGGTGAAGTTATGATAAATGAGAACTTTTACTGAAAGCGTTAGTAAATAAATATTTTTGAAAAATGATAAGGAAAATTTATCGGAAACCTTTTGTAATAATTGTAGCATTTGTTTTAGAAATATAACCTATAAGATTAGAAAGTAATTCAGGTATTAAAGACCGGTCAAAGCAGGAATATTTTTCGTGGAGAAAAACTAATTTCTAAAAAATAGTTGAAATGAAAGGATAAACTTCCTGGTTTCTATTTTTGTTAGTACCGACAGAATTCTAAATTAGGTAAAAATCCTAGGCATTAGCTAACATACATTAGTAAGAATTAAATAAGAGTAGAAGCTATATACGTTTTATAATTAGGATTAACTTTAAATATTGATTGTTCTTTCCGCAATAGCTTATAGTGGCTCTTTTCTTTTAAAATAAATTACCTAAACCAGCGGTTCTTAATCTGTGTTCAACGAACCCCAGGGTGTTCGCGAAAGCGTGAAAATATTTTATTTTGTTTTTGTAGTTAAAATAGAAAAATGAATAGAGAGGAAAGTCAAGAAAAAAAAGAAAAGAAACGTTCAACAAATTTAGTATGAGGAACATTCTCTAAAATTATAACATGTTATTAAAAAAATATAAAAAAATATTTTTCCTTTTTCTCGATTTTATATATATATATATTATAATATATATATATATATATATATAATATATATATATATATATATATATATTATATATATATATAAATTAATTATAATATATAATAATATATATATATTATATATATATATATATATAATATGTACGTTCATTTCAATCGATGTGAATACCAATTCATTAGAAAACATTCAAAAATTATTTGACACATTTTTAGGGTTTTAAATCTTAGTTCAATCTTGTTGTGTCGTCGGATGAAAGGGCATGAGAAAGGTTTGATAGACAAGTACAAAATGCTTTTTTGTTATTATATATCATATTATATATATTATATATATATACTATATATATATATATGATATATATATATATGAATAATAATATATTATATATATATATATATATATATATATATATTATATATATTTATAGTAATGTTTACTTCACTTCAGATGTTAGAAATTATTCATATATAATATATATATATATTATATTATAAAGGGTCATCATATATACATAACCCATATAGAAATACAAATAATATATATATATATATATTATATATATATATATATTATATATTATATATATAATATATATATATATATTATATAATATAATATATATATATTATTATAATATATATATATGTATATTATTATTATATATATATATATATTATATTTATATATATATATATATTATATAATTATATTATATATATATATATATATATAATATTTGTATAAAAATCATATATATACATGATAACATATATATATATGATATATATATATATATATATATTCAATCATCACCCACGAGTAGGGTGTTACGGTAAGGTAGAGACACCCTTTGACATAGGTTTCTTTGATATGCTTTTAATGCAATCCAAAATTATTATTTGTTTTTATTTCCATATCGTTTATTCACAGCATCTTACAGTGTATGCTATTTGTTTTACCTTACTTTGATATGACAGATGAATCTTAATATATGAATATTAAATGTACGGAGGTGTATAACTAATGTCTTATATTTTTTTTTTAATATCTTAACTTTCGTTTTTTGACTTCTGAACATATATACCAGATTTTTTTTGATTTCGCCTCTCATAAATGGAAAGGGTTTATGACAAGATTGATTAGAAGAACACCGTAAGACATGAACACTAGACTTGATAAATAGCTTTTTCGAAATTGAATTAGTTTGGCCCAATTACGAGTTTTTTTTCAATAAGGAGAACGGAATAGTGTCTCACGGGAGTTTAACCCTGGACCGTTAGGTTAAAAGCCTAACGCTCTACCGACTGAGCTATTTTTTTTTTTTACTCTTATTTTTTTATTTTTTATGCTCTAATATTTTCAGGTTCGAAAATATGAACAAATATAATCCGTAATAATCTGCCTGCAAAACAACAATTCCATCTTTGAAACTTGAACGATATCAGAGCGCTTCTCGTAGCGTTTCTCGAGCTGTGTCGAAGGAATATTACTTGTCATTGTTTCCGTTTTATTCACTTTTCAATTTTGATTAAGTTGACGTCTGCATGTCCAACTTTGTAATATTACTGTTATAGCAACGTATTCATGTCTCAAAGTTCATGAATTTTATCATCTCTTTGTTTGCACGCGTTGATAAAAGAGGGCTTCTCTCCATCATAACAAGAAAAATGATTTTTATGAATTGCGAATAGGAGAATCGTTCTCTTAAGGAACAAAACCAATGAGAACATAAAATATAACGATTCTGTTCACAAGTTGAACACTTTCTTTTATAACCTTTGGGTTGCAAGCACTTTCTAATTTAAATTTATCTTATCTTTATTATTTATTTTGTTATTAGTTTACACGACATTTATTTTATCAAAATTGTTAAAATATTAAAAATAAAATTTATTCCTTGAAAATATCGGAAGTGTACGGACGAAAGCTTGGTAATATACTTAAATCAATTGTTTTATTTTATTCAAGAATAATTTTAAAGAAAATTTCGTCTGTTGAATGAAATACTTTCAGGAGGCTTGAAAAAGCATCAAAATCACACAATAATAATAATAATAATAATAATAATAATAATAATAATATAATAAAATTAAAAACTGCATACTTCATTAAACATAATTCATATTACATTTATTTTACAATAACACGAAATGACATCTGAGGTGCGATTTCACACATAAACTAAATTGTTGTCCTCCCGCGGCGGGAATGCGAACCCCTGGTCTCCGACGCGTGACAGCGGGATACCTCACATATGCCTAACCGAGGAAGAGAAAGTTAAAAATAATATTTATAATTATTAAAAGACAACTCATTTATGTTCCAACTTAGTTAAAATATATAAATTCTATATCGTCGCTTGAGAAGCAAAAGCTCCTAAACGACAATTAAACAATTTTACAGTCGAGCGATTTAAAGGAAAAATATACTTTTTTTTTGAATAATCGCACTATTCATAATACCTTTTTATATTACGGAACAGATGAATGTCAATTTATGCCTATTGACTTTGCTTTTAGTTTAATCTGTTATCTATATCATCAATATATATATATATTATATATATATATATATTATATATATATATATAGTTATATATTATATATAATATATATATATATATATATATATATATATATAATTATATATATATATATTATATATATATTATATATAGTTTTTTGTTTGTAGGGTCTCCATGACATTCCAGTGCCTAATGGTTCGCCTATCTCTTCTGCGTTCATATCCAACACATCCTCCAGACAACATCTTGCAGACACCACCTTTTTATCCACATTTCATATTATACACATACTTATATCCAAACCTCTCTTCTAGACAAATCTTACAGACATTCCTCCCCTGTATATCCCTATGTGTGGGCTGAGAAGCATTGCACTGTATACTCTTTGCGCGTGTCGAAGAAGGCGATCGTAGTAACATATGCCAATATTGGAAATCGTAAATGACCGCGACGTTTTTTTGACGGCGGGACATTTTTGACCTTGACTTTCTTGGGCAACTGAATTTATTTTTACCTTAACTTTTTTTGGTCTTGACCTTTTTTTCGACCACCCTTTGATCTTTTCATTGGTTCCATTTTTACCACTGGTATTGTTTTTGGCCACTCTAACTTATTTTTTGAGAACCCCAATTGTCTTTTTTTGGAAAGAAAAACCCCCCTAAAATTTTTTTTTAGACCAAATTTTTGTTTTTGAGAACCAAATTTTTGAGAACCTAATTTTTTTGTAGAACCCTAATTTTTTGGCGACCCTAATTTTTTCGGCACCCTAATTTTTTGCAACCCTTTGAAGAAGGGTTGCCAAACGGTTGCGTCAGCAACCTTTGTACATGTCCACCCTAATTTTTTCGACCAGACCTTTGGTCTTCCATGGGTCAATTTTGGCCCACCTAATTTTTGGCCATCCCTTGTAGGGGCTTAGCCGTATTTTTGATATTTCGGTAACATCTACACACGCGGGCGCGGGCAAAGCACACACACATTCACCACACACACACACACAACCAACCCCACTTGTCACACCTAGCCCTACACTAGCCCACCAGCCTAACACTCATCCTACCACATATGCCGTACACCCAGCCTAAAAGCACCTAGCTTTCCCTAGCCTATCACTACACTAGCCTCACCATTCCTTACGTAGCCTATACTACAACCTAGATTCCCCCTAGCCCTGTACTAGCCTACACCTACACCTAGCCTCACCAGGCCTTCACCTAGCCTACACTACACCTGACACCTAGCCTCCTACAGCTCCCTACACGCTACCTACTCCACCACCTTTGCACTAGCGTACCACTATACCTAGATTTATCACGTGCCCTGAACAACTTTGTGGCTCAATCTTTTTATGGCTCATACTTTTGATGATCGCATCTTTGTTTGTGCATCATAATTGATGATGTCAACTTTGATGAACCCAGCTATACTTGATGGCTTGATGGTTCCTCAAGCACCGTAAAGTATCTAAGGGATGTTCTATTATGATGTTTCTATGAGTATTAGATTGAGTGCCAGGTGAAGTGCCAGGTGAGTGCCAATGAGTGCCAATGAAGTGCCGTGAGTGCAATAGTGCCAAGTGACTGCCACATAGTGCCAAGTGAGTGCCAGATAGCAACTGGATGCCACTTTTTTCAAGCCTTTCTTCTAGTCTGAGCCCGAATAGGTCCTAATAATGCGGTGTTACCTAAGGTTAGAAGGTATGGGGATTCGATGGTTAATATTCCACCTCTAGGATGCTTTCCTACTGATGAGTTAGTCTTTTTTCTATCACTTATAGCCTATTATATCATATATAATATATATATTATTAAATATTTTTTATATTTATTATATATTATATATATCTATATTATATATAATATATATAATATCTATATATATATATACTATATTATTGCACACACACACCTACACACATACACATAATGACACTTATACACAACAATTCACATACATACACACTATGACACCTATAAGCACTTACACTCTCCATAGACACTGCTGCAATTAAACCATATACACTTACACGCACATCCCCACACACAGATACACTTACACTACACTTCAACACTCATATCTTGATGCTCAACTTTGATGCCTCAACTCTGATGCCTCAGCATTAATGCCTCAGCATTGATGCATCAACTTTGAAGGTTCATCTTTTGATGACTCTTTTGATGACGTCATCTGTTGATTCGTCTATATTGATGAAATTCATCTCTTGTGAATGAAATCTACTTGATGGCTCATCCTACCCTACATTAAAGAACAAGTTAATATTCAATGTCTTCCTATGATCATAAGCTAACCCAGGAGCGCAGCGTGCGCCTCCACGTAAGGCGCCAACCGCCGCCGCAGGTGACGACCCCCGCGGTCCCCGTCGCCGCGTTCCCGCCGCGTCGCGTGCGCCCGCCGGCGCATACTTACCGCCGCCGCTGCGCCGCAGGCGCAATTTATCCCGCACGAATGAAAACAAAATATGTATTACTATGAGTCATTCATTTTGTATTTCATATTAAACATTTTTATTAAAAACATTTTCACGAACCTAAACTGTAACTCATTACAGACATCTTTTTATATTTTACTTAATACTTTATATAATTTTTAAAAATTGTATGTAAGAAGAAAAAAGCCAAAAGTGCCTGATATATATAATCATTTTATTTACTACAATTGTAACGAAATTTTATTAAACACATTAAACCCATTACATACACTTAAAGCAGTACAGTCTAGTAAATCCATAGAAAGACGTGTTAGCTAAACCACTACGGGATTAGTATCTATATGTTTTACACTGCTTTACTGCTTTAACTGCAATTTTTACTGTTAACTTTCTGTCTTTAACTGCTTTATACTCACTTTTTACTGATTTAACTCACATATTTATTACAATACCATTAAGCAGTAAATCAGTAATCAAATAAGAGGTGTTCGTACCCTAAGGGATTAGTTATGCATTGTTTACTTGCTTTATGTTTAACTTCGTCTGCTGTACTGCTTCTTAAACTTTCTGCTTACTGCTTTAACTTCACATACATTACATACCTAAAGCAGTAAATCAGTAAATCAATAGAGGTGTTTTAACATAGCACAGGGGATTCAGTATGAGTTTGGTTTTTAACTGCTTTACTGCTTTAACTTCTGCTTTACTGTTTAAAACTTCTGCTTTAACTTTTTGCTTTAACTTTCTGCTTTAACTGCTTTAAGGACTTTCTGCTTTATACTGCTTTAACTCTATGTTTTACATTTTTCTTTTTTTAATTTTTGTTTTAAATTTTTTTTATGTTATTCTTATTATTTTTTATTTATTTTTATTAATTATTTTCTTAGTTTTTATTATTTTATTATTTTATTTTTATTTTTATTATTCTAGCTTAGTGTTATTTACTTCATGCTATTGTTATTTATTTAGAAACACAATCATATGCACTCAATACACATCATTCACTATGAACTTATACACACAATTCACTATGCCACTTACATTTACACATAGACACTTCCTTTAAACACTTATACACACGCGGTTCAATCACCACACAGCACACACCCACTACACACACACCTTACCACTTATACACACTCTCACTATTGACACTTATATGCACACATTCATCTATGAACTTACTTAGGCATGAAGACACTATAATTTACACTTATACAACACACACACAGCACATCACACACAAGTTTACTTAACATTTCACAACAGATTTAACTTTACCACACCAGATTTAACTTCTTACAACTCCCACAGATTTACTTACCACTCACACACAGATTTACTTAATTTACTAACTTACATACACACACACACACATCACAGAATTACTTACCACTCACAACAGATTCCTATGCATTAACAGTTTTACCCATAGACACTTACATTTTACACTTAGCTTTACCTCACCTCACACACACACACACTTACACTTATACACCATTCACTATGACATCTTATCACACATGTCACTACTGACACTTACATTTGCCAAGACTACTTACATTTACACTTATACACCACTACACACACTCAACAACATCAGATTTACTTACACGAACCCTCGATTACTTACACACGCAGATTTCCTTACTCAAACAGATTTACTTACACTCACCACACACACACTTTACATTATCACTACACACACACACACACACCAGATTTAATTACACTCACACACAGATTTACTTAATACACGCAGACTTTACTTACACATATAACGTATATTTATTAAAACATTTTATGTTTTAATTAAACATGAACATTTATATTACTCATGATCAAATATAAAAATTATTTCAAAGTTTCTTAAACTTCTATAATAAATCATTCATTATCTTGACAAGAAATTATTAAATTAATATGTTCAAACATTTTTGTTTAATAATTTTATATGGATTTCAAGTTTAAAAATAACTTTTACTAAAATTTTATGAAATTTTATTAAAAACATATTATTTTTAACGTACCTTAAAGCAATAAAATCAGTAATTCAGTAAATCACCCTAGACCTCTACACCAGCTATGCCACGTTATGTTTCTATTGACTTATTGCTTTACATCATCTTTAGCCATGTAATAAGTATAAAATAAACAAAATAAGTGATCTTCTCTGCTAAAATAACATGTATTTTATTAAAAATCTTTCTAGAGTTCTTATTTAAAAGAATAACAATTATTCACTTACATTTATATTATTGGCTCGATGTTAAGCTAAAACATAAATTCAAAGTTTTTTAATAATTCGGATTTTCTTTATTATTTTAATTATTATCTATGTACATTGGAAAATCCATCACGAGAAAAACACAACAACCCGCACCCTTAAAGATACGAAACTGACCTCTCTCTGTAAAATGTTTCTGTAGGATAATCCTTTCTGTATCCGGGGCGATTTAGACCTAATTCCAGGTCAAAATATATTTCAAACTGACCTTTTTTGTAAAATGTGGTGCAATAACTACGCTAGGCCTAAATTTTGGCTTAAATTTAGGATAAGCTTTTTGTATCCCATGCTGATTTAAAGCCTAATTCTAGGTCAAAAGGTAATTCCAGTATACACAAGAACGAATCAATGTTATTATTATTTTAATAAATGAATATATTTCAAACTGAAACATGCTGAATCGGTAAGATCCTTTAAGCAGGTAAGAAGGAAATTTTTACCTTTCTTGTGAGTGGACGGAGTAATCCTTATCTCTATAGATGAACTCGTATTGGATTGGTCGACTACAATATTTATTGCTTTTTTGGTTTACGAGTAAAACATGTTTTTTTCAATATCTGACCTGTACCTGTGATTGGATTGAAAATTATATTTGAGGATGCGTGTTTTGACCCAGTCACTCAATTTTAAAATCAATAGCTCGTTTTAGGCTGTTAAGCGTCGTGCACAAGCTCTCTGGTTTCTAATAAAGAGTGTTTTCTATTTTCACTAAGTGTGATATCTGACTCATCTTTAACGTATACTCCAATACAAGACATTATCCAGTGGGAAATCAAGATCCCCGGAATAGGGTTTCATTCTTAATATAAAAGAAAAACCGAAATGATTTGAATTTTTTCCAAGTGTGCGTACTCAATCACCCTGTTTAATACCAAGTATTTTTATGTGAGTCCGCAAGATGAATTACTTTGTATATGTAATCACTACTTGAAGATGTGGCTTACAGAATAACTTTAAACCAAGCCTAGCTTTTTAAACTGACCGAAACAGTTTATTATCTGTTTTGCGCAAGAAACCAGCGATAAGCAACTGTACTCTTATTTTTATAAACAATCAAAACATTAATCCAGCCTTTGGAAAGTTAATGTATGGGAGAGAATATCTGAAACAGCAGTATTTGAACCTACATCCTTTGGATTCTACATTTCAGGCCTAGCGCGGATGAAATTTATGTTAGAGGTACGTAAGCGAATGTTAATACAGATGAAGAAGACATTTGTGTTATCTAATTAACGTAACCGTAATTCATTACATGTTATAACATTAAACCAAGAATACTACGCATTTTAAGAAAACCCTGATTGATGACCACGCACATCATCGATCGCATTCCCGTAATTCTATAGACGTCACAAGAAAATTTCATTTATCTTATCTTCAGTGAAAACAATGGCATGAAAGTATTTATAGGTGACCCCGAATGTAAATATACTATGATATCTGAGCGGGAACATTTTACATATGTGTTAACTGAAGGTATTACTGAGACACGAAACTATATCATCGATGTGGCTGTAAATGATATAGAATGATTGGCATACTTTGCAAAGATTTTAAAGAATTTTACATATACTAAATAAATCATAACATTATTGGTAAATGTATGTGGAACTGTTATATATAATGATATTCCTGTCATTATATTTAATGTGAACCTTATTTATAAAATCACTGTAAATATATTTAACACTCTTGTATATATTTATTTTGGCCCTATATATATATATATCTATATATATATATATATATAAATACTATATATATATATCATATATAATAATTCTATATATATATATATATATATATATATAAATTACTGTAAGATAATGATTATTAAATTTCTAATTATATTGTAAAGTTTTTTATTATCCTTATTTCTACTTCTTAAACAAATATTTACATGTATGTTAAGAGTTTAAATAAACGAGCCCCAGGTTCGGATATGAAAAAACATGTTTTTTAATACTTAAACCAAAAAAGCGATAAAATAAGTCTCGACCAATCACAATACGAGGTCATATATGAGATAAGGATTCTACGTCCACCACAAGAAGAAGTAACACATTTCCTTCTTCCTGCTAAGTCTTCCCGATCCACATTTTCAGTTTGAAATATATTTATTAAAATAATAATAACATTGGATTCTCGATCTTGTCTATACTGGAATTACCTTTTGACCTGTTATTAGGCTTAAATCAGCCGGGGATCACAAAAGGCTTATCCTAAATTTAAGCCTAAATTTAGGCCTAAACGTATTCATCTGCCACACATTTAACAGCAAAGGTCAGTTTGAAATATTATTTGACTGGAATTAGGTCTTAAATCTCCCGGGATACAAAAAGGATTATCTTACAACACAATTTTACAGGGAGAGGTCAGTTTCGTATCTGTCAGGAGTGCGGTTGTTGTGTTTTCCTCGTGATGATTGTCAACTGTACATAGATTAATAATACATAATATAAAGAAAATCGAATTATTTAAAATAACTGCTTGAAATACTTTTTAGTTAACACTCGAGCGAATAATATATAATGTAAGTGAAGTAATTGTTTATTTTTAAATAGACTTAGACAGATTTTAATAAAATACATGTTTATGTTAGAGAGAAGCAACTTATTTTGTTATTTTTTATACTTATTACATGGCTAAAAATGATGTAAAGCAGTAAGTAAATAGAACATAACGTGGCATAGCTTGGTGTAGAGGGGTGCTAGGGCTGACCTTACTGATTTACTGATTTATTGTTAAGGTAAAATATATGTTTAATAAAATTTCATAAAATTTTAGTAATAAAAGTTATTTTAAACCTTGATAGTTATAAAATTTAATAAACAAAAAGTATAACAGTTAATAAAAAAATTTCTTCGTTCAAAGATAATGATTGATTGTTTTAAGAATTTTAATGAAACTTTGATAATGATTGATTTATTTGAATGAGTAATATAATGTACGTGTTTTAATTGAAAACATAAATTTTAATAATTATACTTATTGTGTAAGTAATTGCGTGTTAGTAATCTGTGTGTGAGGTTGTAAGTAAATCTGTGTGTGGTGGTGTGTGTGTGTGTAGTAGGTAAAGTAAGATAAATCTGTGTGTGATGTGTCATAATCTTTGGTGAGTGGTATAGGTAAATCTGCGTGTGTAAGTAAATCTGAGTGTGAGTGTAAGTAAAATCTGTGTGTGAGTGTGCTTGTGTGTGTGGTTGATGTGACATAAGTGTAAATGTAAGTGGTCTATGGCTAAATGTAAGTGTCTATATGGAATGTGTGTGTATAGTGTCATAGTGAATGTGTGTAAATAAGTTAGTGTGTGGTGTGGTGTGTGGTGACCGCGTTGGTATAAGTGTAATGTAAGTGTTATGCGGTAAATGTAAGGGCAAGTAAATCTGCGTTTGTAAGTAAATATGTGTGTGGTGTTGTGTGTGGGTGTAAGTGTAAATGTAAGTAAATCTTTGTTGTGGTTGAGTGTAAGTAAATCTGTGTGAAGGTAAGTAAATCTGTTGTGTACAGTAAATCTGTGTGTGAGTATGAAGTAAAGTGTGGGGTGCAATGTGTGTGTGTGTGTTGGTGTTGTGTGTGGTGTGTGTGTGTGTGTAGTAAGTGTAAATGTAAGTGTTATGATAAATGTAAGTGTCATAGTGAATGTGTGTATAACTGTCATAGTGAATGTGTGTATATTAGTGGTAAGTGTGTGTGTGTGACCGCTGTGTGTATTAAGTGGTAACATGTAGTTCTATGGGTAAGATTTAAGTGGCTATAAGTGAACCTGTGTGTCATATAGTGTCATAAGTGAATGTGTGCTATATCGTGTCATGTGATGTGGTTCTAATAAAAATATTACAATAGGCATCAAGATCTAACAATAAGTATAAATATTAAAAATATATCAATAAAATAATTAAAAATAATAAAAATAATAAAAATAATATAAAAACATTTAGAAAGACTGTAACACAAACTTAAAAGTATTAAAACAAAATAAAAAACATAATGTTACACCAAAAGTTAAAGCCGTAAAGCAGAAAGTTAAAGCAGTAAGCAGAAAGTTAAGCAGTAAAGCAGAAGTTAAAGCAGTAAAAGCAGAAAAACAAACGCATACTAATCCCTTGTTGCTATGTAACAGATGGGATGATTTTACTGATTTACTGCTTTAAAGGTATGTATGTAATGGTGAGTTAAAGCAGTAAACCAGAAAGTTAAAGCAGTAAAGCAGAAAGTTAAAGCAGTTAAAGCAGTTAAACAAAAGCATACTAATCCCTTAGTTGTTAGGTATTTGATTTATTGATTTTACTGATTTACTGCTTATAAAAAACATAATGTTAATAAATATATGAGTTAAAACAGTAAAACAGTGAGTTAAAGCAGTAAAGCAGAAAGTTAAAGCAGTAAAACATAGAGTTAAAGCAGTAAAGCAGTAAAACAAAAGCATACTAATCCCTTAGGTGATAGGTATGATGGTTTGATTTTAACTGATTTACTGCTTTTAGGTATTTAATTGTTATGTTTTTATAAACATATTTCGTACACCTTGTAGTAAAACTAAAATGTCTATTATCAGGCACTTTGGGCTTTCTTTCTACATACAGATTTTAAAAAATTTATAAAGTCATAAGTAAAATATAAAAGATTCTTGTAATGAGTTAACAGTTTTACGTTCGCGAAAATGTTTTTATAAAATGTTTAACGTATGAAATAAAATGACTGACTCATAGTATATTACATATATTTTTCATTCCGTGCGGGTTGCCCTGCGGGCGCACGCGGGGCGGTAATATTGCGCCTCGGGCGCCACGCGGCGGGCGGGAACACGGCGACCGGAGCGGCGTGGTCGCACCTGAGCCCCGGGGGGGTGCGGGGTTTGCTGCTTCACGTGGAGGGCGCACGCTCGCGCCTGGCTGGTTAAAGCTTTATAATTAGGGGAACATTAATATATAACTCTGTTCTTTATGTAGGGTAGTAGATGAGACCATCAAAGATATTTCATCAAAGATTAATCATCAATATAGATGGTATCAAAGCTGAGACATCTAAAGATGAGTCATCAAAGAGATACCTCAAAGTTTGGGCATCAATGCTGAGGCACATTAATGCTGAGCATCAAAGTTGAGGCAGTCAAAGTTAGGCATCATATAATATCGAGGTGTGAGTGTAGTGTCAAGTGTATCTGTGTGTGTGGGTGTGCGTTAAGTGTATAATGGGTTTAATGTAAGTGTCTATGGAGACTGTAAGTGCTTATAAGTGTCATATTGTGTGAATGTAAGTGTCATAGTGAATTGTGTATAAGCTGTCATAGTGTATGTTGTGAGGTGTGTGTGGCTAGTTAAATGATATATATATATAATATATATATATATATACTAATATATATATACGATAATATATATATATATATATATATATATAATATATATGGCTACTATAGTGATAGAAAATCAGACTAACTCATAGTAGGAAGTATCCTAGCAGGTTGTAATATACACCAATCGAATCCCTCTATACCTTTAACCTAGGGGTAGACCACCCATCATTTAGGGCTATTCGGGGCCAGAGGAAGGCTAGCAAAGGCCCTTGAAAAAAGTTGGCACTTCAGTTGCACTATGTGGCACCACTTGGCACTATGTGGCACTTACTTGGCACTCATTGACTCATTGGCACTCATTTTCACTCACTTGGCACTCACCTTGCCACTCACCTGGCACTCATCCAATACTCATAGAAACAGAACATCCCTAGATACTTCTTATGGTGATTTGGGAACCATCAAGCCATCCAGTTACGTGGGTCAATCAACAGTTGACATCGATAAATATAAGATGCCCAACATGAGATGACGTCAATCAAAGTTGAAGCATTAAAAGCTTGAGCTCAAAGTTGTAGGGGCAGCGTGTAGAAAGGTATATGGTGTCCGTAGGTGAAGGTTGGGTGGAGTTAGGTGTCGGTGTAAGGCTGGGGAGGCATAGGTGTAGTGTAGGTGTAGGCCTAGGGAAGCTGGTAGGTAGGTGTAGGTGTAGTGCTTAGGTTACGGCTGGGTGGAATCTAGGTGTAGGTATGGCTAGGTGAAGGATGGGTGGAGGCTAGGTGTAGGGTGTGGCTGAGTTGAAGCTAGTGTGAGGCTGGGTGTCGCTATGTGGTAAGCAGCTGGGTGTAAGGCTGGTGTAAGGCTATGGTGTAGGCCTAGTGTGTGTGTGTGTGTTGTGCTGTGTGTGTGTGTTGTGTGTGTGTGTGTGCGGTGCTCCGCGTGTGTAATGTTACCGAAATAGTCAAAAAATGGCTAACCCTAAAGGGTGGCCAAAATTAGGGTGGCCAAAATTGACCCATGGATGACCAGGGTTTGTCGAAAAAATTAGGGTGGGACACGTACAACGGGTGCTGACGCAACCGTTTGGCGCAACCTTCTGTCGAAGGGTTGCAAAAATTAGGGTTGCCGAAAAATATTAGGGTTGCCGAAAAAATTAGGTTGCCAAAAAAAATTAGGGTTCTCAAAAAATTTGGGTCCTCAAAAAAATTTGGGTTCTCAAAAATTAGGGTTCTCAAAAAATCTTGGGTTCTCAAAAATTAGGGTGGACCAACAAATACCGTGTCAAAAATGACCGCATGAATAAGATCAATGGTGGTCGATAAAAGTCAAGGCCAATAAAGTTAAGCGTAAAATCTTCAGGGTTGCCCAAAAGTCAAGGTCAAAAAGGTGCGGTCAAAAAAAAGGTATAAAAAAGGTCGTGGTCATTTTACGTCCAATAATGGGTATGTTACTACTGGGCGACTAAAGGGACGCGTTGTAGTTGGGTTGGATGCCCACTACCGACCGGCTGACCTACTTACTTTTATCAGAATTGCTAATTATTTATTTTCCCCGCGCTCTGCATCATCGGATTTAAATGCATGCAACGCACCTTACTCTCCACCCAGTCTTGGAGAGAAGGTAGGTAAATGAGATAATGATATAGTTATATATATATATATATAAATATATTATATATAATATATATTATACTATATATATCATATATTATATATATATATATATAAATATAATATATTATAATATAATTATATAATATATATTATATATACTAAATGTCCTACCATACAAAAACTTAACATTGCATATTTGGCTTTTTCCGACGCAATATTTTTCTATTACATTTATTAGCCTTTGGTCAAGAAATGTTAATTTTTCAAAATGACA
>JABUQX010042818.1:22500-25000 GCA_015478945.1 Trachelipus rathkii
AAATGATAGAAAATTGTATATCGGGAAACCTTTGGTAATAAATTCGTAGCTTTTGTTTTAGAAATATAACCTATAAGATTAGAGAGTAATTCAGGTATTAAAGACCGTCAAAGCATGAATATTTTTCCGTGGAGAAAACTCATTTCTAAGGAAATGTAGTTGAAAATGAAGGATTAAACTTCCTGGTTTTTCTATTTTGTTATACCCGACAAATTCTAAATTAGGCTAAAAATCCTAGCATTAGCTAACATACATTGAAGATTAAATAGAAGTAGAGCTATAATACGTTTTATTATTAGGTGATTAAACTTTAAAAATTGATGTTCTTCTCCGCAATAGTTTGTGCTTCTTTCTTTTACAAATAAATTAACCTACCAGCGGTTCTTAATTTGTGTTTAACGAACCCCACGGGTGTTCGCTGAAGCGTGAAAATATTCTCATTTCTGTTTTTGTGTTTAATAGACAAATTGAATAGAGAGGAAAGTCAGAAAAAAACGAAAAAAAACGTTCTAACCAAATTTCTCTTGTTTGGATGTTTAAACGTTTTTTTGTATTAAGAAAAACCTAAAATAATTCCTTTTTTCTCGATTTATATATATATATATATAATTATCGATATATATATATATATATACTATATACTATATATTATATATATTTGATAATAAATATATATATAATATATATAATATATATATAATATATAATTAATAGTCGTTTACTTCTAAGACAGATGTTTCCGAATAACTATTCATTAAAAAATTACATAATATTGACATCACTTTAGGGTTTTAAAATCTTATTTAAAATATTTCGTAGCGTTGATGAAGGTGCATTGAGAAAGTTTGATTAGATCAAATACACAAATTTCTTTTGGTTATATATATATCATATATATATATATATATATATTAATATTATATATATATATATATACTATATATATATATATATATTTATAATATATATATATATTTATATAATATAATATATATATAAATAAAATCATCACACCACGAGTAGGGTGTTAACGGTTTTTAAAAGGTAGACAGACACCTTTGAGGAACTGGTTTCTTTGACTATGCTTTAATACTCCAAAATCTATTAATTTTTTTTTTTTTCCTATCTTTATTCAACTGCATCTCACCAGTGTAGCTTTTTTTTAAACCTTCTTTGAAGACAGATGAATCTTCAATATAATGATTAAAATGTACGGAGGTGTTATGCTTGTACTTAATTTTTTTTTATTCCTTAAAATTTTTGTTTTTTGACTTCTTGAAAATATACGAATTATTTTGATTTTCAGAGCTCATAATGGAAGGGTTTTATGAACTTTGGCTTGTAGAGCACCGTAAGCACATGTAAAACTATTGTTAGTGCAGCACCACCAACGTTCCTACCAACAAAATTTATAAATTTGAACATGTATGTTGTGTTAGATAACAATTGAAATAACGAGGTTTTTCAACTAAGCAGTTTATAAAATATACGCCCGACAGGGACTTGACCTGGCCGTAGTGTTAAAGCCTAACGTCTACCGATGAAGCTATCCGGGTAACCAAATTTACCCGTAAAACTTTTATGCTCATTATTTTAGGTCAAAATATGAACAAATATAATGTCCGTAATAATCTGGCCTGCAAATACATTAACAATTTTTTGATAACTGAACAATACAACCGGCTTCCTTCGTAGCGTTTCTCGAGCGGTGGAATGAAAATATCACATCGCCATGTTTCAGTTTAAATATCACTTTAATTTTGATAGGATTGACGGGTATCCGTCGCATTCTGTATATACTTAAATAGCTCAAGTATTCATCGGGATTGGAAATTCATGAATCTTTTATCCATCTCTTTGTTTGGCACCGGGTTGATATTCCCGCAAAGCATTTTGCTGTTAAGCGTTGGAGTTATGCAAAAACGATCATAGGAACAGAAAAAGCAGGTATTCTTTCCTTCCCACTTTTTTACCTATGATCTCTTTCTTCACTAAAACACAGATTACAACCTGAAAACAGATAATAGAAAGTCAAAATTATTCTCGCAGCACCAGGTAAAGGTGTAATATACTGTAGCATAATTTAAGCATTTAAGGTGTAAATACAGGGTTACGTTGGTATAATTTTTTTATCATTTTACCCATACTTCATCTTGATAAACATTTTACTTTTAAAAACCAATATTGTATTCTTTTCTATCATGAAATTACCTGTGTTGATATCAATTTTGATTTTTTTCATGATTTTTTTTTTAAAATTTTTCATCGTTTTCTTTTTTCAGAGACGGCGACGAAATAACGTATCTTGCATGACAGTAGCGAATGTATATTTTTTTAGTATGTTGATAAGAAGCGTATTCACATATATTACAACAGAAATCATTTTTGTTGCAATTAGTTCGACCTCTAACACTATTTCTACAGCAACTATGATATTGTAGAGCATATTAATCTGTTTAAAACAATATTTTAAACATATTTCTATTACATTTTCTCATTT
>JABUQX010042819.1:0-15000 GCA_015478945.1 Trachelipus rathkii
GTTGATCTGGATGTCTTACGATTAATGTTCTTTATATACCCAAACATAGGTATTGTAGGAAGGGGCTAAAATGAGAGATTGATTTATGGAAATTATTTCAGTAACCAAAATGAATCTCAAGTAACTTTTAAACCAGGAACTCAGTCACTCTAATTATACTTTAATTAAAGAGAGCGTGTCCCAATTAAAAGAAACAGGGTGTTTGGATGTCTTACGATTATGTTTTTATATGCCCAAAATAGGTATGTAGGAAGGGTCTAAATGAGAGATTGATTTATAGAAATTTGATTTCAGTAACCAATATGAATCTCAAGTAACTTTTAAACCAGGAACTCAGTCACTCTAATTATACTTTAATTAAAGAGAGCGTGTCCCAATTAAAAGGAACAGGGTGTTTGGATGTCTTACGATTATGTTTTTATATACTCAAAATAGGTATGTAAGAAGGGTCTAAATGACTGATTGATTTATGGAAATTTGATTACAGTAACCAATATGAATCTCAAGTAACTTTTAAACCAGGAACTCAGTCACTCTAATATATTACTTTAATCTAAAGAAAGCATGTTCCCATTTAAAAGAACAGGATTTTGGATTGTCTTTACGATTATGTGTGTATTAAAAGGAACAGTCTTACAGTCTAAATGAGGGATTGATTTATGGAAATTTGATTACAGTAACTAAATTGCAACTCGAGTAACTTTTAAACCAGGGACTCAGTCACTCTAATTATACTTTAATTAAAGAGAGCGTGTCCCAATTAAAAGGAACAGGGTGTTTGGATGTACAGAGTATGTTTTATATACCCAAATAGGTATGTAAGAAAGCGGTCTAAAACAGATTGATTTATGTAAAATTTGATTACATACCCAATTATTGAACCAAGTTTAACTTTTTAAAACAAGGACTCATCACCTAAGTATACCTTTAATTAAAGACGAGCATGTCCAATATAAAGAACAGGTGTTTGGAAGTTCTTAACGATTGTTTATATATACAAAATAAGGTTATGTCAGGAAGGTCTAAATGAGGGATGATTTCATGGAAATTTAATTAACAGTAACTAAAATTGCATCGAGTAACTTTTTAAAACCAGGAACTCAGTCACTCTAATTATACTTATTGAAAGAGAGCGTTGTCCAATTAAAAGAACAGGTGTTTGGAGTTTTCGATTATATTTTTATTATACCAAATAAGATATTGTAAAAAGGCCTAAACGACTTATTGATTTATGGAAATTGCAACAGTAACCAAATATGAATCTCAAATAACTTTTAAACAGGAACTCAGTCACTTCTAATTATACTTTAATTTAAAGAGAGCGTGTCCCAATTTAAAGGAACAGGGTGTTTGGATGTCTTACGACTTGTTTTTATATACCCAAAATAGATATGTAAAAGGGTCTTAAATGATCTGATTGATTTATGGAAATTGCTTATAGTAACCACTATGATCTCAAGTAAACTTTTAAACCAGGAATTTGTCATCTAATTATACTTTTAATTAAAGAGAGGTGTCCATTAAAAGGAACAGGGTGGTTTGGATGTCTTACGATTATGTTTTTAATTATGCCCAAAATAGGTATGGGAGGAAGGGTCTAAATTAGGATTGATATATGGAAATTGTGATTCACGTAACCCATATGATCTCAAGTAACTTTAAAACCAGGAACTCAGTCACTCTAATTATACTTTTAATTAAAGAGAGCGTGTTCCAATTAAAAGGAACAGGGTGTTTGGATGTCACGATTATGTTATTTATATACCCAAAAATAGGTATGTAAAAAGGCGTCTAAATGAGGGATGACTTTATGGAAATTTGATTACAGTAACTAAATTCACACTCGAGTCACTTTAAACTAGGAAACTCAGTCACTCTAATATCTTTAATTTAAGAGATCGTGTCCCAATTAAAAGGAACAGGGTGTTTGGATGTCTAACGATATGTTTTTTATATACCCAAAATAGATATGTAAAAGGGCCTAAATGACTGATATTAGGGAAATTTACTAACAGTACCCAATATGAATCTCAAAACAACTTTTTAAACCAGAAACTCAGTTACTCTAATTATACTGTAATTAAAGAGAGCGTGTCCCAATTAAAAGAAAAAGGTTTTTGGATGTCTTACGATTATCGTTTATATTACCAATAGGTATGTAACAAAGAGGTCTAACATGAGGGATGATTTATGGAAATTTGATTACAGAAACTAAATTGCAACTCGAGTAACTTTAAACCAGGAACTCAGTCGAATCTAATTATACTTCAAGTAAAGAGAGCGTTTCCCAAATAAAAGGAACCAGTGTTGGATGTCTTACGATTATGTTTTTATATACCCAAAATAGTATGTAAGAAGGTCTAAATGAGGATTGATTTATGGAAATTTGATTACAGTAACTAAATTGCAACTCGGGTAACTTTTAAACCAGGAACTCAGTCACTCTAATTATAGGTTAATTAAGAGAGCGTTGCAAATAAAAGGAACAGGTGTTTGGATGTCCTTTACGATTATGTTCTTATATCCAAAATAGGTATGAGGAAGGGTCTAAATGAGGCATTGATTTATGGAAATTTGATTTCAGTAACCAATATGAATCTAAGAAGTAACTTTTTAAACAGGAACTCAGTCACTCTTAATATACTTGAATTAAAGAGAGCTGTTAAATTAAAAGGGAAGAAGGTGTTTGATGTTCTTACGGATATGTTTTTTATATAACCCAAATAGGTATGTAAGAAAGGGTCTAAATGAGGGATGATTTATGGAAATTTGATTCAGTAACTAAATTGCAACTCGAGTAACTTTTACCACGAACTAAGTCACTCTAATTATACTTTAATAAAAGAGAGCGCCCAATTAAAAAGAACAGGGTGTTTGGATGTCTTACGATTATTTTTTATATACCAAATAGTATGTAGGAAGGGTCTAAATGAGGAATTGATTTATGGAAATTTGATTACAGTAAACCAAATATGGAATTCAAGAACTTTTAAACCAGGAACTCAGTCACTCTAATTATACCTTAATTAAAGAGAGCGTGACCCAATAAAGGAACAGGTGTTTAAGATGTCTTACGATTATTTTATTATACCCAATAGATATGTAAATTTCTAAATGGACTGATGATTAATGGAAATTTGCTTCAGTAACAGTAATGAATCTCAAATAACTTATTAAACTAGGAACTCCATCATCTATTAGTACTTAATAAGAGATGATGTCCCAATTAAAAAGGAACAGGGTGTTGAATGTCTTTACGATTATGTTTTTATGATGCCAAAAAGGTTATGTAGAAGTCAAAGGAGAGATTGATTTATGGGAAATTTGATTTCAGTAACCAATATGAATCTCAAATAACTTTAAACCAGGACCAGTAACTCTGATTGTACTTTAAATTAAAAGAGCGTGTCCCAATTAAAAGGAACAGGGTGTTTGGATGTCTTACGATTATGTTTTTATATACCCAAAATAGGTATGTAAGAAGGGTCTAAATGACTGATTGATTTATGGAAATTTGATTACAGTAACCAATATGAATCTCAAGTAACTTTTAAACCAGGAACTCAGTCACTCTAATTATACTTTAATTAAAGAGAGCGTGTCCCAATTAAAAGGAACAGGGTGTTTGGATGTCTTACGATTATGTTTTTATATGCCCAAAATAGGTATGTAGGAAGGGTCTAAATGAGAGATTGATTTATGGAAATTTGATTTCAGTAACCAATATGAATCTCAAGTAACTTTTAAACCGGAACTCAGTCACTCTAATTATCTTTTATTAAAGAGACGCTTCCCAATTAAAAGGAACAGGGTGTTTGGATGTCTTACGATTATGTTTTTATATACCCAAAATAGGTATGTAAGAAGGGTCTAAATGACTGATTGATTTATGGAAATTTGATTACAATAACCAATATGAATCTCAAGTAACTTTTAAACCACGAACTCAGTCACTCTAATTATACTTTAATTAAAGAGAGCGTGTCCCAAATAAGAGGAACAGGGTGTCTGGATGTCTTGCGATTATGTTTTTATATACCCAAAATAGATATGTAAGAAGGGTCTAAATGACGGATTGATTTATGGAAATTTGATTACAGTAACTAAATTGCAACTCGAGTAACTTTTAAACCAGGAACTCAGTCACTCTAATTATACTTTAATTAAAGAGAGCGTTTCAAATGGAAAAAGGTGTTTGGATGTCTTACGATTTGTTTTTTATACCCAAAAATAGGTATGTAAGAAGGGTCTAAATGAGGGATTGATTTATTAAAATTTGACTACAGTAACCAAAATGAATCTCAAGTAACTTTTAAACCAGGAACTCAGTCCTCTATTATACTTGTAATAAAGAGGAGCGTGTCCCAATTAAAGGAAGAGGTGTGTTTGATCGTCTTACGATTATGTTTTTATATACCCAAAATAGATATGTAAGAAGGGTCTAAATGTCGGATTGATTTATTTAAATTTGATTACAATAACCAATATGAATCAAGTATCTTTTAAACCATGAAATCAGTCACTCCAATTATACTTTAATTAAAGAGAGCGTGTCCCATATAAGAAGAACAGGGTGTTTGGATGTCTTACGTATTATGTTTTTATATACCCAAAATAGGTATGTAAAAAAGGTCTAAATGAGGGATTGATATGGAAATTTGATTTCAGTAACCAATATGATCAAATAACTTTAAACCAGGAACTCAGTCACTCTAATTATACTTTAATTAAAGAGAGCGTGTCCCATTTAAAAGAAACAGGTTTTAGATGTCTTACGATTATGTTTTTATATACCCAAAATGATATGTTAAAAATTGTCTAAATGACTGATTGATTAATGGAAATATTGATTACAGTAACCCAATATGAATCTCAAATAACTTTAAAACCAGGAACTCAGTCACTCTAATTTAACTTTAATTAAAGAGATTGTGTCCCAATTAAAAGGAACAGTGTGTTTGGATGTCCTACGATTATGTTTTTATATGCCCAAAATAGGTATGTAGGAAGGGTCTAAATGAGAGATTGATTTATGGAAATTTGATTTCAGTAACCAATGAACTCTCAAAGTAACTTTTAAACAGCGAACTCATCACTCTAATTATACTTTTAATAAAGAGAGCGTGTCCACAACTTAAAAGGAACAGGGTTTGGATGTCTTACGATTATGTTTTTATATACCCAAAATATTATGTAGGAGGTTAATGAGGGATTGATTGATGGAAATTTTGATATTCAGTAACCAATTATGAATCTAAGTAACTTTTAACAGGAACTCAGTCCACTCAATTATTACTTTAAATTACAAGAAAGCATGTCCCATTTAAAAGGAACAGGGTGTTTGGGTGTCTTACGTTTCATGTTTTTATATACCCAAAATAGGTACTGTAGAAGGGTCTTAGATGAAGATTGATTTATGTAAATGTGATTTCAGTAACCAAATCGCAACTCATAACTTTTAAACCAGGAACTCAGTCACTCTAATTTATACTTTTATTCAAAGGAGCGTGTCCCAATTAAAAGGAAAAGGGTGTTTGGGATGTCTTACGATTATGTTTTTATATACCCAAAAAGTATGTAAGAAGGGTCTAAATGAGGGATTGGATTTATGGAAATTTGATTACAGACCAATATGAATCTCAAGTAACTTTAAACCAGAGACTCAAGTCACTCATAATTTATGCGCTTTAATTAAAAGAGAGCGTGTCCAATTAAAAGGGAACAGGGGTTTAGAGTATGTCTTACGATTATGTTTTATATACCCAAAATAGGTATGTAAGAAGGTCTAAAGACAGATTGATTATTAAAATGTTTTGAATTACATAACAATATGATCTCAAGATAACTTTAACCAGGACACTCAGTCACTCTCAATTAACTTTAATAAGAGAGCGTTTTCCAATTAAAAGGAAAAGGTTTGTTCTTGATTCTTACGATTAGTTTTTATATACCCAAAATAGGTATGTAAAAAGGGTCTAAATGAGGATTGATTTATTAAAATTTGATATAAAAGTTAAAAAAAGTCTCTAGTAACTTTTTAAACAGGAACTCAGTCACTCTAATTATACTTTAAATCAAAAGAGCGTGTCCCATTTAAAAGGAACAGGTTTATTATATTTTTTTTTATCATTGAGAATTAATTATATATTTATTATTAATTGTAAAAATCCTTATTTATTTATTTAATATGAATATGATTTTCTGTTTTTCAATAATTAACATTGTGTATTTCTTATGTATATATATATTATTTATAATTTATTATTTACTGGTTTGTTACTTATTTATTTATTAGTTATTATTTAAAATTGAAAATATATTAGACCTCTAAAAAAAATTTTTTTGAATATTATTTATTGATTTATTTAATTATTTATGTTTTTTAAATTTACTTTTCCTTCCTCAATTATTTCTCATTTGTTATTTATTATTATTTATTATTATTTTGTTCTACTTAATTATTATTTATATCTAATTAATCATTTATTTACTTATTATCTTACTTAATGTTATTATATATTTATTTACTATTTACTTTATATATTTATTACTTATTGACTTAATATTATATATATAATAAATTACTACTATATATTTATATATATCCTATAATATAGATATATATATACTATATATATATATATATATATTAGATATTATATATATTATATATATATATATATATATATTATAATATATAATAATATATATAATTTATTATATATAATAATTATATATATAATATTATATATATATATATATATAAAATATATATTAATTTATATTATATATATATATTATATATATATATTATAATAATATAATTTATATTATATATATATATATATATACATATATATATAGTATATATATTATTATATAATATATATATATATATAAATAATATATATATATATATAAACCATCATATATATATATCATATATATATATTATATATAATATAATATATAATATATACTATATTATATTTTATTATATTTATTATTTATTAATTATTATTATTATTATTAATTTATTATTATTATTATTATTATTATTATTATTATTATTATTATTATTATTATTATTATTATTATTATTTATTTATTATTTTTAATTATTTATTTATTTATTTATGTACTTTATTTGTCCTTTATTTTATATTCTGTCCTTTGAAAGTTGTCTTTTATAAAATATGCTCCGTGGCGTAATTTTGCTTGTGGCGAAATTTTTTTATATATATATATATATATTGGTTTTTGTAGTTACTGTAGAAAGAGAGATCATCTGAAAATTAGGGATGCAGAAAGAGGACCGATATATATCGATATTGATATGGTTTTCGAAGATAACGAACATTTTAATTTATTTGCAGTCAAATATCGATTTTCTTATCTTCATTTTCAGTATCGAATCAACGATATTTTTTTTTACTTCTTGAAATTTTGAGCAGTTTTCTTTTTTCATGAAATATTAGCCGTTTCGTTTTTGCATTGTGCTACGCTGGATAAGAAATGCTAATTCAGTTTTAGCAACGGATTTCGTTTTTGTCTTTTTTTTTTGTTGGTACTGGTTTAGGCATAATCGACGATGTTTACAAAAAATTGATCAGCGTTGAAATGGAGCACGTGGGTTTGGGGAATAACAAAAAATAAAAAAAAAATAAACAAAATGGTTTTTATTACAAATAATGATCAACTATTGTGATGGAGTTTTATCGATTTGGGAAGAAATTAGATTTAAAGCTTATTTTTGAATGAAAACATTCATCAAATCAACAAACTACTACGCCGCAATCTTATTTGTTACATTTTTTCGTTAGCATTTTCTAAAATTCGGTAAGCACGGGAAAAGAGCAACCTAACAGAATTTAGGAAATTACTAACTGTTTCGTTAGCATTTTACTAAATTTGTGGTAAAATTGACATAAACGAACGCTTTTAGCATTTTCCTAAATTTCGTTTGCAAAAGTGCAAAATCGAAACGCCTTAAGCAAAACAATCGTAATCGAAAGGATATTATCGTTTTTTGACAATAGTATCGAGGGAATTTGAAATTTTTAGAGATAGTGTATAATCGATTTTTTTTATCTATCAACTATAGCTATAAATATAACATAGTGTATTAATATAATATAGTAGGTAGCTTCTATGGGAATAATTAGCTGCGTTTCCAGAAGCGGGCCGACCTGCAGCCGGGGCGGGCAAGCACAGCGCACATGCATCGTTTTCAGCGCCCGTTTGCGCACTTCTACGCCATGTAAACGTCACAGTCAGGGCCTTGTTAAATCCCGATTTCGGGAATAGTAAACGTGGGCTGGGAAGGATACTTTTTTACAAACAAATTCTTTACAAAACATGTGTCTTAACTACTACCCAAGTTTTTTAATATTTTAGTTAACTTTTATTTAAGGTACTAAATACATCGATATTATTCATAAAAGACACATATAAAGTATAAGTTATTGTTTTACAATTGTCAGCTGACCGACGGGCGCACTCGGCTGTTTGCAGGCACTCAAATTTCCTGTTCTCTGATTGGTTCAATGTAATTTTTTCAATCGAAGCGTTCCGAGCTCGATTTTGAACGGGCTGCACTCTGGCTTGGAAAAGCAGCTATTATTGAAGCTCTCTCCAAATTCCCCGTCCTCTAAATTGCGAAAAAATAGACGGTCATCATCATTTAATATCTCCCACAAAAATACGTCATAATTTTCGCTCCCCTTTTTTATATTATATATATTATATATATTATATTTTATATATATATACATTATATATATATATATATATTATATATATATTATATATTATATATATATATATATTATATATATATATATATATATAATTATACATATATATATTTAGATATATATATATATATAATTTAGATAATTTAGATTTTAAATATATTACTATATAATATATATATATATATATTTATATCTATTATATATATATATTTATATATATATATATTACTTATAATATATATTATCTATATATATATACGTATTATATATATATAATATATATAATATATATATATATATATATATAATATATATTATATATATATATTATATAGTATATTATTTATTTATATATAGTATATATATATATATATTATTTAAAAACCACTTCAAATAAATAAAGAAAAATCTTAAGAAAAATAACTAAAGGAGAACAAGTTTATGTTTCGAGAGATATCTTTGGTCTCTTGCCACTCTCTTCAGAACTTAAAATTTTTTACAAATTATTAAAACACAATAAAATATAAAAAATATTGAAAATAAAAAATATAAATTCAAGCAAAAAGACAGGGTGGCGTCACTTCATTAATCCTTTTATCTTATCAAAAAATTAATTAATTTCAAAAGCAAGTCCTTAAAATGATCTGATCTTTTTGGATGATTGGATTAAAAGTGAATAATCCTTCTAATATGTTAAAATTACTTTTAGTAGAAATGAAAAAGGATTCAATCAATTGATTTAAGTTTTTATATCTTTGGAACGAAACAAAAATTCTGCACCATTCCAATTAATAACATGATATTCTTGTGATAAATGTCTAAATACAGCACTACTTGCATTGCCTCTCCTTACTTCACCCATATGTTGGTATATTCTTGTTTTTAAAATCTTAAGTTTCCCCAAATTATAAATCAGTGCACATATAACAAGGAATGTTGTAAACACCTCCCACGGCTTCTCGTTTTGTGGTATTATTAGAAATTAGGATTCATGAAAGTGTATTTGGAAAACTGAAAATTTAATTAATAATTAAATAAATGTTTAAATATAAATTTAATTCAAGAGTTGGTGGTTGAAAAAGGAATAACTTTAACATTTTTCATGTCAAAAAGAGAACAATTTCTTAGTCCTAGAAAATTAGAGATAGCAGTGTATATTTACGTTAATTAAAATGGGATATCTGTATAGTTCTGTATTTAAGACCATTTAGCCAAGAAGATTATGTTATTTAATGGAAGTGCAGAATTTTGTATCGTTTCCAAAGATAAAACTTAAATTCAATTGATTGAGTCCTTTTCATTTCTACTAAAAAGTAATTTTAACATAGAAGGATTTTTCAATTTGATCCAATCACAAAAAGATTTATATCAGATCATATTAAGACTTGCCTTTTGAAAGAATTAATTTTTTGATAAGAGTGCTTTAAAAATGTGACGCCACTCTGTCTTTTTGCTTGAATTTTATATTTTTATTTGTTATTTATCATATTTTTATATTTACATGAATACTGGAATGTTGTTAAAAAAAATTTATTTCTGGAAGAGGAGACAAGGGATATAAGTCTCGAAACTTAAACTTTTCTAGTTTAGTTATTTTTCTTAAGACTTTTCTTTATTATTATATAAGAATCTAGTGAAATAATATTTTATATTTACAGAGCTGATGTTGAAATAGAGCTTCTTAAGGGTGAATTTCGACGCCCACGCTTAAATCTACGAAGATTTCAAAATTTACTTTCAAATTTTTTTTTTCGATTTTGGATATTTGTTATGCTGAACATTCGTAAAGTATATATAGAAATTATTTTTTTAAAATCTTTTATAATTCTATATATATAAAAATATGTTATATACAAGTGTATACTCCGCAATTTCGTCAAAGATTCGCGAGTTATTTTTGCAAAAACTGCCTTTTTTAATTTTTGTAATCTTTTTCCTTTAAAGTTATTCATTTTTGTCAAAAATCTGTAATTCCTAGTAAAAATAGCCAATTTCGTATTTTATAAGTTTATTTGCTTATTAACCCATGTAAATACAAAAAAAAATTAGTTTTTGGTATATTTTCTCGAAAATCAGTGCTTCTTAAATATTTTATGCGTTTTTTTTATGGTTTAAACCATTAAGAATTATGATCTAACGTTTTGCTAAATGAAAAAGTAGCCAACATATTAATTTAATGTTATGTGGCGCAAAATTGTAAACGCAATTTGTCAGCTTTGAAAAATAATAAGGGACCACAGCGCCCGACATTTTGAAAGGATAATTTCAAATTTTCCGTGTTTTCTTTTATAATTTTCAGTGTTATTGTAGTGTCTATATTTATTTGTTACAGGTGTTACATAAATTGGTTATTTTAGTGTAGTTTGAAAGAGTTTCCATTAATTTTTTTTGTATATTAATTATAGTCTTTATAATTCTCCATTCTATGAATAATTTCGGCATTTTCAAAAAAATTTTTATCTTTCCGCATCCAGTTTCCCCAAAGATTATTTTTGATTTAAATATATTAAATATTACTACAAGCTATATAAACTAAAATTAATATGTATAATATAATATATATATATATATATAGATATATATATATATATATAATTATATATATATATATATTATATATATATATATATAATATATTATATATATAATATAATTATAATTATATATAATATTATTGGATTATAATATATTATAATTTATTAAATAATATAATATATTAATTACATATATATATATTATATATATATATTATATATTATATATATATAATATATATATATTATATATATCAATTAATTAAAATAACCTAGATTAGTCTTTGAATAATAAGATAAAATTGGGAAGGCAAGATGGCTTATATATATATATATTTATATATAATTATATATTATATAAATATATATATATATTATATATAATATAATATATAATATTATATATTATATATAATATATATATTATATATATATATATTATTATATAGCCTAATATATTATTACACATAGCCTCCTAATCCCCGAGGGAATTGGTTCAGGAAAGTATTGTATGGTTTCTGACAAGATGGAAGGGCAGAATATTTTAGGCCCGATATATATACTATATATATGATATATATATATATAATATATAATTATATATATATATAATATAATATATAATATAGATATATATATATATAATATTATATATCACCCAGCATCTCTCCCCAAGACTGGGGGTAAGGTGTGTAACATGTACTGGAAACAGAAAAGTAGAAGAATATTGTGCAAGTCAAAAAGAAAGCCCAGCCTTACTGCTCCCTTTATATTTTTTAGTGAGAACTTGTCACAGTCAAAAAATCCACTGTAGAGCTTCACAGGACTGCAATGGACCCTCCCTAGCATCTCATCAATGTGGGGTTCATCCCTTGGCCCACCATACCCCTTCACAAAACCTTGCTGTTTACTCCTATTATGCACCTTTCTTCAAGTCTCTGCCAAAATCACATTTCTCTCCTCCAGGCATACCATTACTGACTCCTCCACTTTTTCTTCAGTCTCCCAGCCAGTTGATTCCCAGCACATTTAATACTATACATCCACTTAAACAACTATCATCCATTCTTTCCATATGACCAAACCATCTCAACACACTTTCATTTATTCTCTCACATCTCTCTCACACAGCACAACTCTCTAATACTTTCATTCCTCATTTTATCAATTCTCCTTTTACCTAACACACTTCTAAGATTGTCAATCTGAACATATTGTATTTAGATCTATACCTCTTTTTCCAGACCATAGTCTTACTACTATACAGTAACACAGGTAACAACATACCCTCATGTTAAGACTCCAACGCACTCAAGAATTAGTCCATTTACATCCACTAAGGATTTAATTTTTTTTGGGTGGAGCCAGAGTCTGAGTAAAAAAATGTTTTTACTATAAAAGATGAGTTCAATTAGTATATTCAGTCATAAAGAGCATTTGTCTCATATGTTAAATTTTTATATTGTTTAAACTATATTATATAGTATATATATATATATATATATATATATATATAATATTTATAATATATATATATATATAATATATATATATATATATATATAATATAATATTATAATTATATATAAAATTTTAAAATGATTCATAAAAAATTTACGTTTTAAGAGGTATAAGTTTTTGGTACCGTATTTTACAGTATTTACCATTCAACTTGGGGGTTTTCAGATAGTAGAACTCACATTGTATATTAAAATTTTTGAAGACAATTAGAATAAGGGGTATGTGTATCATATTCATACTTTGATGGTTAAAAAAAAATCATCTTTTATATATGGCCTCAGAATATCTGCTTTAGTTTTGATCCTTAATATATATAAAAAAAATTTTCTATTACAGTATTTTTTTATAATTGTTTTGTATTATTAATATATATATATACGTATTATATACTAATTATATATATATATTATATATATATTAATATATATAAAATATATATATATATATATATAAATAAAAGTAAACTGCATTACCGCTGTCAATAGGTAATGATAAAAATACCCCTTTCTGCAGCTTATCCACCCTGCCTGTGATCTGAAACCTGCGGCCCTAGCAGATGAACCGTATGTCCATTGCCTTGACCACTACGCCACGAGGGACTAACGAAGAACACCGAAATCTTTCCTGTGGTGAACATAAGACCCACCAAGGCAGGACATCCTGAGCCCTGTCTTGGTGGGTGCTTATATTCACCACAGGAAGAATCCTCACATTCTTCTTTTAGTCCATCGTGGCGTAGTGGTCAAGCACATATGCGTTCATCTGCTAGGGCCCAGGTTCAATCCCAGCAGGGTGAATAGCTCATAAATGAGTATTTTTATCAATACTTATTGACATTGTGTTTATGCAGTTTACCTTATCAATAAAATACGATCCCCCGGTTGCTGAGTATTTTTCACCTTGTGCGGTGCCCTGCTTGACCATACGCCCGAGTGTGGATGGGAAGGGCGCAGATGTCCTGTCTTGGTGGGTACTTATATTCACCACAGGAAGAATTCTCGCATTCTTTTAGTCCATCGTGGCGTAGTGGTCAAGCGCATGTGCGCTTCATCTGTAGGGCCCCAAAGTTCAATATCCAGCAGGGTGAATAGGCTCAGAAAGGGTTATTGTTATGTCTACTAATATATATATATATATATATATATATATATATATTATATAAATAATATATATATATATATATTTATATATATATATATATATATATATATATATATATATTATATATATATTAATATATATATATTATATATATATATATAATATATTATTATAATATTATATATATATATATTATATATATATATATATCACTTTTATATTCAATAGTCTGAATAAAGCAGGATAATAAGCAGTAACCCAACCTGTGACACCCTCTCCCCCCTTAATTATTGGGGGGCGTTAGTACCAGTGTCTGGGGAGGACTGTGCTGTGGGTAGAAAATAACTTCATGAAAAGATTTTGTATTATGTCAATTGATTGAGCAAGATGTAAATGAAATAAGTCTAGAATTTGATGGACTTCTCAGATTCATTACAGTTCATACAAGGTTTGTCTTTATAATATGTTTAAAATTTTTTACATTTTGAAATATATATAATATATATATATATAATATATAGTAATATATTAATATATATATTATATATATATATTATATATATATATATATAATATAATATATTATATATATATATATATAATTAATATATATATATAATATATATATATATATATAATAATATATGTATATATATATATATATATATATATATATATATAATATAATAATATATAAATAATATATTATATATATAAATTTTAAAACAAATTCATAATTAATTTTAGCCTTTCTGTCATATGAGCATTTTTGGTATTTTTACCCACAGAATGAGATTATAATTTTTTTGACTTAATTATGGATTTAAAACTTGGCAGTCCAAACTTTTTATATTATAAGAGATAGAGTTTTAAACGAAGACAATATAAATAAACATTTACTTACATGTTCCTGAAATTTTGAAATATTATCTTATTAAAAAAAAAACAAAAAAAAAAAAAATTTCTTCTGATTTTTTTTGGCATATCAGATTTCACCGCTGGGTGGATGGAGAGGGATATTTCTGTAACTTTTTTTCTGTAAGAGATACAGCTTTGAAATTTTAAGACATTATAAATATCTATGCAGT
>JABUQX010042819.1:25000-27500 GCA_015478945.1 Trachelipus rathkii
ATATATATATATATATATATATCGATAGATAGGTAGATAGATAGATAGATAGATAGATAGATAGATAGATAGCTAGATATATAGATAGATAGATAATAATATAATATATATTATATATATATATATATATATATATATATATATATATATATATATATATATATATATATATATATATATATATATATATACTATATAGTACCGAAGCAATCCTTGATATATAAGAAAGTTTATTTTATAACACTAAAAATGATTTAAAAAATTAATGACTAGAAGCTTTTCTGTGCTTAATTTGCACTTCGTTCAATGATGATCAGCAGAACAAAGTGCAAATTAAGCACAGAAAAGCTTCTAGTCTTTAATTTTTTAAATCAATTTTTTAGTGCTTTCATGCAATAAAGTTTCTTTTATTCACGGGATTCGCTTCGTTACAATAGTAACCAACTGGCGGGAATTCTTTAAGCAGTTTAAAAAAATTACTTAATATGCACCAAAGGAAATTTTATGTTGTTTAAATCATTGCCAAGTTGAAATATTGATCTTATTTTTACTAGCCAACCAGAGCTACCAGTAACTTATTTTACAGTATATTGAGTCATTTATAGGGCTAACAAAATCCGAATTCTGCAAGTGCTTGCTTAGGAGAATGTTTGACGGAACAGAATTTCTGCACAGAAACATCATTTTAGTAACTATTTATTCGAGCATAATCACTACATTTTCCCCCGTGGCTGAGGAATTACTCAAAGCACCATATTAAATAACGCAAAGCCTCTCTACTAACCTACTTTTTCCAAGTTGCCAGAAAAAGAAGTTTGAAAACACAAACAAATTTTCTTCAATTTAACACAATAGATCGGACAACATTCCCTTTCGTGCATTTTGGATATAGCAACACACCATAAGAAGTAACCAAGTGATTCTATATAAACAATATGGATATACATAGGTATGAAAAAAACTCTTGACATGTTTATGGTATCAAATAGACAACAAAAAATTTTTTATCATCTTTCCGATATGTTTGGACGAACCAGCAGAGCGCCTCCCTTCTCTAGGATTGTCTTTCGGAGAGGGTGAGCTTGGTAGTTTTTTCGGATTTCCTCCTAAAAGCTGACAAGATTCGCGAAAACGCATAGGGATTTGGACGTTAATCATTGACCTTCTCAGGGGGTTTCATTTTGGAATGATTAGCTCACTCGTAATAGAAGTTTTGCCTACTTAAACTCTTCTCAAAAACCATGACCTTACTGAAAAATAAACAATGAGTTTACATATTACTCACAGCGATACAGGGAAACAAAATCGTTTTCTAATGTTTAATTATTTTAAAAGTAAATAATTGTGCTTGCAAACATTCTAACGGTGCACGAGCTCTCATAACTGGTGTCCGAGCCCCGTTTTCTTTTGTAATAAACGGAAGTCTAGCGTCTACAATCTGTCAGATGCTCAGGTATTTGAGTTAATATATTTTTGTACACAGGTATTTCATTGTAAATTATATTTATATCTATTGTTTTAAAACAATAAATATAAATATAATTTATTTATTGACATATTTTATTTTATTTTTGAATATTTATTTATTGTTTCGTATTTATAAAAGTACCCCCATAATTAAACTTTATATTCTGAATATAAGATTTAACTGTGGAGTGCTTGGGCAGAACAGCTGATCCATAAATGCGAAACACGTTGATAAATCGACATTTCTGAAAATTTTGGAATTTTAAGATTCTTTCGATTTTAATAGAAAGCTTTGAGACTAGGTGTAGTGCTCTATTAGTTTATTTTTTTGCCTGTGTAAACCTTTTATTTCTTATATATTTGGGCGCAATGTACTATCTATATATACTATATATAATATATATATATATATAATATATAATATATATATATATATATATATATATATATTATATATATATATATATATATATATATATAATATATATATATATATATATATATAGATTGTAAATTAATGCATGCCATAGAGCGTTACCAGTGACTATATTTTTGTGTATATATTCTTATATTATATATATTTATATATATTATCAAGAGAATAAACCTCATTTTTTAGTTTAATCTTTCTTGTCTAAGGATAGTGCTGCCTCGACATATACACTTAATAGGTATCAAACTCGCATATATATATATATATATATATATATATATTATATATATATATATATATATATTATATATTCATATTATATATATTATAATATATATATATTATATATATATGATATATATATTAATATATATATATATATGGCTTTTGTATATTGTTTAATTTATATCTTTTCGTTTTAATTGATTTGTTAAGAAAGCAGTGAATAATTTTTCCTTATTATTATTAAAATTATTTAAATATTTATTGGTCTGTTCTTTGATTCCGCCAAATATTCCATTTATTGATTTCATTTAATATTCAAGTAATTGATTCGAATATTTATTGCTTATTACTGAAGTCATTTAGAGATATATGCAT
>JABUQX010042819.1:35000-54442 GCA_015478945.1 Trachelipus rathkii
GAGGAAATTTACCTTTTTTTTATTTTATAATTTTTTTTTATTTAATTTAAAAAAAAAATTATATATTTCCTTCCATATTTAGTCACAAAAAACCTTAAATAAAAAATAATACCCAAAAACACAAAAAAAAAATTAACTCTAGAGAGAGTTATAAGGGTTGACCCAAATGGGATGATTTTTGAAAAAATTGTGAGGATTACCTTTTTTTATTTGATTATTTTTTTTATTTTAATTTCAAAAAAAAAAAAAAAAAAGTCTTCTTGGTTGGGCATAAAAACCTTAAATAACAAGAAAAAAACCTAAAATACTAAAAATTAACTTCTAGCAAAGAGTAAAAGGGTGGGGCCCTTTTTGTCATACACATGGGCCTTTTTTGCAAACAGCGGGCCTTTTTTTTTGTTCACTTCGAGTCTAAATAATTTTAACAATTTTTAAGCAAAACAAAATTTATGTGGTACACTACATAGGACCTGCCAATTCTAAGAACTTATTTTAAAACTCATATAGCTATGTTAAATAGTTTAGTAGTTATTGCAAAATTTAAAATTTTGGGCCCTTTTTAGGTAACAGCACTATATATATATATATATATATATATATATATATTATATATATATATATATAATATATATATATATATATATATATAATATATAATATATTATATATATTATATATATATATAGTGATGGACGATTAATGCGTACATCGTCATCGGCAAAAATGGCATATTTTTTTCGCATGTCATCGTCAAATTCCGCAGATTATTTTGCCGATTAATTGAACAATTATTAAGAATTTTGATAAATAATAATAATAGCAATAATAAATAATAATAATATAATAATATATAATAAAATAATAATAATAATAATATAAAATAATAATAATAATAGTAAACATAATTAATAATAATTATATATTATATATATATATAATATATAATATATATATATATTATATTATATATAAATATATATATTATATATATATATATATTATATATATATATATATATTTATATATAATCACCCATTTTGCTTATGGTATTGTGGTAGGTTTTTAGTCCCCACCACAATTGAAGCGAGCAACACACCTGTAAATCCAGCTGAATCACTCGTCCTCGAGAAGGATTCTTCACTGAGACGGATGTTGTGCTCCAAAGGAAGAATCTATTTCTCTTCTTGTGGTGGTAATATAACTATCTCTGTCTGGGTGGAAGCGTATAGGTCTTGTCGCAGTTGCTTCTTTATAGGAATTTTGTTTGATAAAGCTTTTATGAGGCTCGTCTGCTCGCAATAGCAGTAAGCTTCCACTTCTGGAGTCAATTACCTATTAAGAATACAAAATTGGGTTAAATTGTTCCCAAAGTGGTTATCAATACTACAAATATTCAAGAAACAATTGTCAATACTTTCAATACTCACACTGTGCCTCTTCGTTACAACCTTTTTATCAACCAATTCAATTGACTTACAAATTTTACCCTCTGCTGCATAGATACAAAAAGACAGACACAGGTAAATGGCTTTTAATAAATAAATTGTTTAAAAAAAATATAAAATATAACTTTACAAACACAAGTAAATAAGAGTATTATAATAAATACATGTAAAATTAGTTATATAGATATGTGTATGTATACATACGCATATTTATATCAATAAGGAAAAAAAATGTATGAAGAATAAAGATAAAAAATACGATAAGGATACTAAATAAATAACCAATATAAATAAAAATAGAAAAAAATATAATTACAATAACAACAAATAATAAATTGAATAGTTTCGGGTTACAAACTATTCTTTCGAACAAGTAATAAATTGAATAGTTTTAGGTTACAAACTATTCTTTCGAACAAGTAATAAATTGAATAGTTTTAGGTTACAAACTATTCTTTCAAAAAAATAGAATTACAATAACAACAAGTAATAAATTGAATAGTTTTAGGGTTACAAACTATTCTTTTTAGTTAAACCAACTGATTATATTTCTTTTTAAATAATTTTTAGTCTTTCTTGTTAAAACCAAGAGGGTTCATATTTAATTTTAGATAGGGTTTTATTCTTTAAATAATGTCAACCAACGTATTTTTCTATGTATTTATAGATAATGATAATGTTTCTTCTTTCTTTGAAAACACAACAATTTTTATTTATTTGCAATTATTCGAAGTCTTTATCTTCGCAGTCATTGTTGGTAACCAGACTTATATTTATTTTTATATTTTTCACACACTTTCTTTTCAACACGAACACTGTTTATACTTATTTCTGAAAGATTGCTAAAACCTTGAGGGTAATGGCTTTTCCGCTGAGGATTCCCTTCCTTCAACTGATAGAAGAGAAAGTTGCAAATTGCAGACTTTATTTTTTCACTCTCTGTGCGATGTTGGCAGATCTTCAATGATGTATTCAGCCTAAGACGCAGTGGACTAGGCACTTCAATGCTGGGGTGTGATAGATTCCAAACCCCGGATATTTACTTTACTTTGCAAACTTCGGGATCAGGAACTGGGACTGGGATGTTAACTTCGGGATCACAACTTGGAAGCTAAACAGAAACAAGAATTAATAATCATTTCTAAAACATCACCTACACAATAAATTCCTGATAAATTCTTCAAAAGTCAACAAAATTTAACTCAATTCTAAATTTACTTTATTAATTTACTATTACTATTACTTCACTATAGCAAAACACATAATTAGGAACATAATGATATTTAATATTTACCCTTTTAATAAGGCCAGGAGTTTGGTATCCTATTTTCTGTTTTTTTCTTTTATTTTAATAATCTTCTTTAATTTCAAAATTTATTTCTTCTAGTTATTTTCGTTCTTTGTTAGTTATTTTCGTTCTTATATTTTCTTTTTATATTTTCATTCCAATTGCACAACTACCTGTAAGGATGGAAAACAAGACATAGATGAAATCTGTCTCATTCCTCCCCACCCGTCAATTCCAGTATTGACGCACAAGGGAAATGCTTTTCTCCATTTAATTTCTTTTGTATTGGCTATATTTATTTCTTGTACAGATGTTTTTTTTTTTATCTTATCTTAATTTTTCTTTTTATCTCGTTTCTTTCTTTCTATCATAAAGGGAAAGACGATTGGCAGGTCCTGACACGGCCCCCGCGACCGAGTATAAGGACGAGTATTGCCTTCTCTTTTTGACGTAAGCTCCGTTAGCCTTTCAATTACTAAATTATCTACGTCCTCGAATCCTTCAAAGGACAGCTCATCAGGAAGAATTTGCTGATCTTCTTCATTTGGCTCAATATTCAAATATGCCTCTATTTCGGCTTCTTCATTTAGGGGTATTCCCACTATAGGGGTTGAAAACGCTTGAATGCGTTCCTCAAAGGTTTTGTCAGTGGGGTAAGATTCCCTCAAATTTACTGGGGGAGCTTGCATAGACTCCCATCGGAACTCGGCCTCCTCTATCAAATCAGAGGTGTCCCATTCTAAATATTCATTCACTTGTTCTTCCTCCTGATGAAGCATACTAGCGGATCCTACCGTACTAGCTATCTCTAACTGCCTACTTCCTATTTCCTTATCTAATATTTTTCCTAACCCTAAATTTATCTTTTCCTGTTCTTTTAACAGTTCTTTAAATTTGTCTTTAATGGTAACTAATATTTCTTCATCAATAGTGAATCCCACAAATGAATCATCGTCATCGTCGTCATCATCATTATCAAAATCATTTATCTCGTCAGGTTCAGTTATTGGTACCTCCACTTCATTATCATTGAAAACTTCCTCAACTTTATCTTCATCATACAACATTGATTCTCGATCTTCATTTAGCGCATATCGTTGGAATGTCGGATTATTCATCAAATAATCAGGGGGCATTTTCCATATCCTTAATTGCTTATGGTGAGCTTTATATTGCTTCCCGTCCTCTGCGGATTTTATTGTATAGGTGACTTTGTTGTCATTTACCTTGATTACTTCATAAGGGCCACTATATCTAGGGTGGAATTTATTTTTAGTCAGGTTCCCGGGAAGATGAACTTTTAATCCCACCATCTGATGTAATTCATAAGGAACAATCTTTCATGACTCTCTGTCCAGCATTCTTCCTCAACAGGCAAAGGAAGTCCTGTATGTAGTTCATGCGCCCTCTTTAGGATATTTTCACAGGGAGTTCGATTAGTTTCTGAATGTGTGGTGTGATTGTAAACCAATAAAACCTGTGATAATTCCTCATCCCACCGATTTGACTTTTTGATAGACATTCTAAGGTACTGACTGATGGTACGATTGACCCGCTCGACAGCTCCATTGGAGGATGGTGTATAAGGAGTAGTCAGTACATGTTTAATCTGTTGGCGTTTTAAAAGATCTTCAAATTCAGGCCCTATAAATTCTCTGCCGTTGTCTGTAAGCAGTCGTTCTGGTAATTTTTGTAAAAATGGCAATATTCTATGTTGAAATGCGTTGGCTACATTTATACTTTGTTTATTCCGCAGCGGAACCGCAGCCACCCATTTTGTGTAATGGTCTACCATCACCAAAGCATAATTATTCCCTTGCGCTGAGCAAGGGAATTGTATCAAATCCATCGCCACCAATTCAAAGGGTCTTGTAGTGATTATTTTTAATGTTGGCGGAACGTATAGGATATTAGAGATCTTACATGCTTGGCACTTATAACAGGTGGTGGCGATATCATTACAAATGGCTGTTATTTTTGGGTGCCATATCCAATTTATAAGCAGAGAATGTAATTTGTGTTTTCCTATATGGGCAAACCTCCAATGTGTTTTTATTGCTACCTCAGTCAAATAATAATGTGGGACAATCAATGCAAACTCTCCCGTAGGAAACTCCCTGTATAACCGATCATTCCTCAGATATATGTACTTACTGACACGCGCAAAAGGCTTCAATGGCCCATTAAATGGCAAGTTTTGTACTATGGCTCTTTTTAAGCGTCTCAATAGGTAGTCTGATTTTTGCAACCTATCAATGTCATCATGGTCAATTTCCAAGGGATCTATTATATTATCTTGATCTATCACTATCTGATGTATCCGAGGATATCCCGAATCTCTTTCCACCTCCCCACCGGTGTTTTGTGGGGTTTTAGTAGCGTCTTCGACAACAGTTGGTGGTACCGCTGCAGTAGCGCTCTCTTCTTCCATCGATTCATTTAACAATGTCCACTCCGAAAATACCATAGGTGTTATCAAGTTAGTGCTCATTGTTTCAGTTTCGCGGATCATTTGAATTTTTATGGGTACCAAAAGATTATAATGTACTCCGCCGCAACACAAAAGATGACAAATATTTTTCTCAGTATCTTTTCCAAACTTCAACGGCTTCGAGTCCCCATAATACACCCAAACCTGCAAATGTTGTAATTTTGCAAATGCCATTATTGCCTGTGTTATAGGGAACTGACCTGGTTGTCTCAGGAGATGTAATTGTTTGGTCACTTGCCTAGCATCTCTTCCAGTTGGTAATCCATACTCTCCCCTATTTTCTAACAATTCTTTAACCACCTCTTGTCTTATCTTTAGATGATTTTCAATTGAACCATATAAAGCAACAGAGCAAGCCTGAAAGAGTGAATCTCCCCCTCCAGGAATTTTAACCTCGGAAAATCCTCCAGGAAGGGCGTTAACCGGAAAAATCTCTTGTTCGTCAAAGGTTTCACCGATCGGGGATCTAGATAAAGCATCAGCCACTATGTTTTCTTTCCCCGGAATATATCTAAGCTCGTAGTCTATATCATTGATTTCTTCAAGTGTGCGAGCTACTCGTGCGTTCACTAACGGCATACTATGCAAATATAAAAGCGGCTGATGATCTGTATAAATAACTACTCTTATTCCATAAAGGAAAGGTTTTAGTGCCTTCACAGCCCATCGTATTGCAGCAACTTCCTTTTCGGTTGTACTATATCGTTGTTCAGCTTTGTTAAATGTTGTGGAGATGAAAGCTATAGGACGTTCTTCCCCGGTTTGGATCTGGGAAAGACACGCTCCTGCCCCGATATCTGAGGCGTCCACGTACAACAATAATGGGTTTGCTTTTTCTGATCTATCTGGGTATGACAGGATCTGTGGTGATGTTAAAGCTTCCTTCAATGCCACAAAGGCGCTCTGACATGGTTCGGTCCACTTTAGAGCCTTGCTACTCAATAATTCGAAAAGTGGTTTGGCTATTTCCGAGCAATGGGCGATGTGACGCCTATAGAAATTCACCATGCCCAGAAATTGCCGTAATTTCCTAACGGTGGTTGGTACCGGAAACTGCATTATTCCTTGTAAATTGTTTTCCAAAGGGATCATGCCGTGTTCAGACACTCTATGACCCAAATACTGGACCTCCTTTCTTAAGAGGAAAGTTTTGGCTGGTTTTATTTTGAATCCCGTTTCTTCAAATGCTGACAATACTTTTTCTAAAATTTCCAGATGCTTTTCAAACGTTTTACTGATAATGAGGACATCATCCAGATACACCATACACTCGTTCCAGGGTATATGCGACAAAAGCAAATCTCATCCCTCGTTGGAAAGTGGCAGGGCCGTTCTTTACTCCAAACGGCATACGTAAAAATTCCCAATGAGACAACGGAGTGGTGAAAGCTGTTTTCTCAATGCTGGTCTCCTCCATTTCCACCTGATAATAACCTTTTATTAAATCTATTGTTGTAAAATATTTCATGCCTTGGAGACTAAACAACATATCAATCAGATTTGGGATAGGAAAACTATCTCCCTTTGTGATTTTATTCAATTCCCGGTAGTCAATACACAATCTGATTGAACCATCTTTCTTTCTAATGGGTACCACTGGGGCTGAGTATGGGGACTTGCTCCTCTGGATGATTCCTTCATCTTCCAATTTCTTGCAATCTGCCTCGATTTCTCTGAGCATGGGGCCTTGTAGCCTTCTGACTGGCACTTGCACAGGATCTTCAGTCATAGTTTCGATCTTATGCTTAATGACATTTGTGCAGCCCACGTCAGAATCTCCCAAACTCGAGACAGAGGGATAACGCATCAATAATTCAATAACCTGACTCCTTTGATCCGCCGTTAATTCCGCCTCATTCAACCTAAAAGCGCTAACTAAGTGTTCAGGAGTCCATTCGGAGTATTCATTAGGACTTTGCTCATTTAATTCGACTACATTCACAGTGGGATCCTCCACTGTTGTAATTTCTTCCAATTGTCCTACAATTGTTCCCTTTTTTAAAGTTCTTGTTGTTTCACCCGTGTTTTGCAAGATTACTAAGGCTTTATCGCCTGAAAAATCTACTAAGGAATGTTCAAATCTGATATCTTTTGCCAAATCCCGCCAAGCCTCCACCAGAACGGGTTGTTTTATAGGAATTGGTCGTCCTTTTCTTTCAATTTCTACTACCATGCACCGCTGCGGTGCAATACTCACAGTTTCTAACCAAGGTACAGGTCTCTTCCCTTGGTAAACCTTGTCTCATATCCACCGCTACTGTCTGTACATAATTCCCACGTCGGATTACCAATTCTTTATGGTACAGATCAGGTAAAAGATGTTCTTGATTAAGAATGTCGTATCCCAAAACCAAGTCGTATTCGGACAATTGATCTGGCACGATGACAAAACGACCAGGCTTCAGGACATAATTGGTGGATAAACGTAATGCAATCATTATTTCTCCTAAAACTGGAAATCTGACACTTCCTATTCCAGTGACGCCTCGAAAAGCGGTGGGCAAGATTGGACTTTTCTTTTTGTCTAACAGATGGAAACAGCTGGCCGATATAAGGCTCACCTCTGCACCCGTATCTACAAACGCTGTAAGAGGCTCCATAGGTGGTTGATCCACTATGGTAACTTGCAAAATTAAGGTCTTTTGGGGAGCCCTTATAATATGATAATGAATGATGTTCTCTGAGCTCTCATCCTCCTCTTTGGTTTCCTTCCTGTTTTCTTTTACTACTGCTGGTTCTGGTTCATTTTCATGATTGATCATAGTTACAGCAGGTGAATCCTCCACTACTTGGTCATTATTATTCTCTGAGGAAACGTTTTTCTCACTAACTGTAACCATTACAGATACCTGCTGCAATTGATTCTGCCCTTGTGAGTTCTCAAAGATTGTTATTGGGGGTACTTGAACCGATGTCGTTTGTTGAAAAATTTCGCGAGGAATCTCCTGCGACCCTCCAGGATCATCCTCTTCAACATCAATTCCCCAAGCTCCCTCTTCATACTCGTCTGCTGTTTCGGCCTCTGGTATGCGGTTTTCCATGCCAAAGCCCTCTCGGTTCCCCGATCTTTGTGATCTTTGTGGGCAGTCTTTACCTAAATGTGCGTTGTTACAAAAGGGACACGTTATTCGCGATTGGGCCGCAGGATGACCTCGGCCATTGGGACAATCCCCTACCAAATGTCCTACCTTTTTACATTTTAAACAGCGGTTTTGTTCCACATAGCATTCTTCTTTGATGTGTCCTCGTTTACCACAATGCATACATTGTGGCCGATTCCAACATTCACTCATATTATGGCCTCTCTTTTTGCAATGATTACAGATGGGAATTGATGAACCATTTTGACTTCTTCGCTGACCTCTTCGGAATTCGTTTGTTGGGATTTGATTTGTTGTTCCGTATCGTTGTGGTCTATAACCATTTGATGCAATTGGGTTTGCATTTCGAGTAGCATTGTTGTTGTTTCTCTGCGATGTTACAGCTCTAAGCTGGGGTTGCGTTTGCGTTCGTCTGCAACAACACACTCCCTCATAATTATTATATGTGGGTAAAGCCATTCGATGTGGTGTGGGGATGGTGGACATTTGTAGTGATCTAGTCAAGTCTACTACTTCAACCGTTGGATTTTCTTTTTTCTTAGTTCCTCTATAAACCTTGTCCACCATGACTACTAACTGTTCCCAAGGAATTACTGAACCCTGAGTAACCTCTACTCCCAATAATGCATCTTCCACTCTGGTCTTGACCACTTCCGGCACACTCTCTAAGAATTTTTCTCGTACCATGGGCATTTTCTTTACCTCATTTCCTGGAAATGCTCTTTGCGCCAATCCCAACAATCTTAAAGCAAACAGTGGCACATCTTCCTCTTCTTTCATCATTGCTTTTGTAAATTCTGCTGTTTCCGTATTAGCTTTCTTCTTCAGTTGTTCGCGAAACCACTGCAAGAGTTGGGACTTTACGAATAGATATTCGGCTGATGTCGCTGCGACTATATGGTAAGCCTCCAACGCTGAACCCTGGAGGTGGCTTCCCAATAAGGCTACCATTCCTTCCGTTGATCCAGGGTACTGAACAGCACAGAACTGCTCAAACCGGTCGAAAAACTGGACCATTGTTTCACCTGTGTCCATTCTGAACTTTCCTAAAGGAATCATTTTCTTTGGTTTCTTATCTACTTCCTTTGCAGATATCAAATCAGTCATTTTTTCCATTAGCTTGGTGTTCTGTTGCAACACTGATTGAAAGAACTGAGCATCCACGGTAACTACCGCTGGACTCTGCGTCGCTCTTTGATCTTCCTGGTCGGAATTGACAACACTGGACTGCATATTAGTTTGATTAGGTGGAAGTGGGACGGAATCCGTTGGTGGTGTTTTCCCATCTTCGGTTTTCCCGTCACCTATTAATTCATTCATTCCGTCGGTCATGATTGTTCAGACGATAGTGGCGGCTGAGTGACACTTTGACAACACTCAGCAGCAGAGCCGGTAGTATTCCTACAAGAAACAACTACGCTCTGCTACCACTTTATGTGGTAGGTTTTTAGTCCCCACCACAATTGAGGCCAACACACCTGTAAATCCAGCTGAATCACTCGTCCTCGAGAAGGATTCTTCACTGAGACGGATGTTGTGCTACAAAGGAAGAATCTATTTCTCTTCTTGTGGTGGTAATATAACTATCTCTGTCTGGGTGGAAGCGTATAGGTCTTGTCGCAGTTGCTTCTTTCTAGGAATTTTGTTTGATAAAGCTTTTATGAGGCTCGTCTGCTCGCAATACAGTAACTTCCACTTCTGGAGTCAATTACCTATTAAGAATACAAAATTGGGTTAAATTGTTCCCAAAGTGGTTATCAATACTACAAATATTCAAGAAACAATTGTCAATACTTTCAATACTCACACTGTGCCTCTTCGTTACAACCTTTTTATCAACCAATTCAATTGACTTACAAATTTTACCCTCTGCTGCATAGATACAAAAAGACAGACACAGGTAAATGGCTTTTAATAAATAAATTGTTTAAAAAAATATAAAATATAACTTTACAAACACAAGTAAATAAGAGTATTATAATAAATACATGTAAAATTAGTTATATAGATATGTGTATGTATACATACGCATATTTATATCAATAAGGAAAAAAAAAAGTTTGTTTAATAAAGCATATTTATAGCAATAAGGAAAAAAAATGTATGAAGAATAAAGATAAAAAATACGATAAGGATACTAAATAAATAACCAATATAAATAAAAATAGAAAAAAAATATAATTACAATAACAACAAATAATAAATTGAATAGTTTCGGGTTACAAACTATTCTTTCAAACAAGTAATAAATTGAATAGTTTCGGGTTACAAACTATTCTTTCAAAAAAATAGAATTACAATAACAACAAGTAATAAATTGAATAGTTTAGGGTTACAAACTATTCTTTTTAGTTAAGACAAACTGATTATATTTCTTTTTAAATAATTTCTAGTCTTTCTTGTTAAAACCAAGAGGGTTTATATTTAATTTTAAATATGTTTTTATTCTTTAGATAATGTCAACCAAAGTATTTTTCTATGTATTTATAGATAATGATAATGTTTCTTCTTTCTTTGAAAACACAACAATTTTTATTTATTTGTAATTATTCGAAGTCTTTATCTTCGCCGTCGTTGTTGGTAACAAGAATTATATTTATTTTTATATTTTTCACACACTTTCTTTTCAACACGAACACTGTTTATACTTATTTCTGAAAAGATTGCTAAAACCTTGAGGGTAATGGCTTTTCCACTGAGGATTCCCTTCCTTCAACTGATAGAAGAGAAAGTTGCAAATAGCAGACTTTATTTTTCAATCTCTGTGCGATGTTGGCAGATCTTCAATGATGTATTCAGCCTCAGACGCGGTGGACTAGGCACTTCAATGCTGGGGTGTGATAGATTCCAAACCCCGGATATTGACTTTACTTTGCGAACTTCGGGATCAGGAACTGGGACTGGGATGTTAACTTCGGGATCACAACTTGGAAGCTAAACAGAAACAAGAATTATAATCATTTCTAAAACATCACCTACACAATAAATTCCTGATTATAAATTCTTCAAAAGTCAACAAATTTAACTCAATTCTAAATTTACTTTATTAATTTACTATTACTATTACTTCACTATAGCAAAACACATAATTAGGAACATAATGATATTTAATATTTACCCTTTTAATAAGGCCAGGAATTTGGTATCCTATTTTCTGTTTTTTTTTCTTTTAAATTTTAATAATCTTTCTTTAATTTCAAAATTTATTTCTTCTAGTTATTTTCGTTCTTTGTTATAAAGTTCTCTCTTTTGTTTCTTTTTATATTTTCATTCCAATTGCACAACTACCTGTAAGGATGGAAAACAAGACATAGATGAATCCGTCTCAATATGCAACCGCATATTAAACGCCTAAGGTTCGGGCCCTTTCTGTATGCGTTCATATCACACTCATCACCTCCAGACAACATATCATATACACATACTTATATCCACACCCCTCTTCTAGACAACATCTTACAGACATCCCTATCCCTTATATCCATACGTGTAGGGAGAAAAAATTGCCCACATCGTAATGTCCTGCATGTAGTTAGAAGGGCGCTTTACTGCGATCTCCGAGGCATGCTTAGCATTCCTGGCAAAGATAAGTGGTAGTGGCAGCCAACCTAACTACACCGTCCCTTAGTCGCCCTTCTACTACATGCAGGACATTACGATGTGGCAATTTTTTCTCCTACACGTATGGATTATAAGGGATAGGGATGTCTGTAAGATGTTGTCTAGAAGAGGGGTGTGGATATAAGTATGTGTATATGATATGTTGTCTGGAGGATGAGTGTGGATATGAACGCATAACAGAAAGGCGAACCATTAGGCACTGGAATGTCATACATACTGAGACGGATTTCATCTATGTCTTGTTTTCCATCCTTACAGGTAGTTGTGAAATTGGAATGAAAACTATAAAAAGAAAAAAAGAGAGAACTTTCACCAGAACGAAAATAACTTAAAGAAATTTATTTGAAATTTAAAGAAATAATTAAAAAAAAAAAAAAAAAAAAAACAGAAAATAGGATACCAAACTCCTGGCCTTATTAAAAGGGTAAATATTAAATATCATTATGTTCCTAATTATGTGTTTTGCTATAGTGAAGTAATAGTAATAGTAATTTAATAAAGTAAATTTAGAATTGAGTTAAATTTTGTTGACTTTTGAAGAATTTATCAGGAATTTATTGTGTAGGTGATGTTTTAGAAATGATTATAATTCTTGTTTCTGTTTAGCTTCCAAGTTGTGATCCCGAAGTTAACATCCCAGTCCCAGTTCCTGATCCCGAAGTTTGCAAAGTAAAGTAAATATCCGGGGTTTGGAATCTATCACACCCCAGCATTGAAGTGCCTAGTCCACCGCGTCTTAGGCTGAATACATCATTGAAGATCTGCCAACATTGCACAGAGATTGAAAAATAAAGTCTACCATTTGCAACTTTCTCTTCTATCAATTGAAGGAAGGGAATCCTCAGCGGAAAAGCCATTACCCTCAAGGTTTTAGCAATCTTTCAGAAATAAGTATAAACAGTGTTCGTGTTGAAAAGAAAGTGTGTGAAAAATATAAAAATAAATATAAGTCTGGTTACCAACAATGACTGCGAAGATAAAGACTTCGAATAATTACAAATAAATAAAAATTGTTGTGTTTTCAAAGAAAGAAGAAACATTATCATTATCTATAAATACATAGAAAAATACGTTGGTTGACATTATCTAAAGAATAAAAACCTATCTAAAATTAAATATGAACCCTCTTGGTTAACAAGAAAGACTAAAAATTATTTAAAAAGAAATATAATCAGTTGGTTTAACTAAAAAGAATAGTTTGTAACCCTAAACTATTCAATTTATTACTTGTTGTTATTGTAATTCTATTTTTTTTGAAAGAATAGTTTGTAACCTAAAACTATTCAATTTATTACTTGTTCGAAAGAATAGTTTGTAACCTAAAACTATTCAATTTATTATTTGTTGTTATGGTAATTATATTTTTTTTCTATTTTTATTTATATTGGTTATTTATTTAGTATCCTTATCGTATTTTTTATCTTTATTCTTCATACATTTTTTTTCCTTATTGATATAAATATGCGTATGTATACATACACATATCTATACAACTAATTTTACATGTATATATTATAATACTCTTATTTACTTGTGTTTGTAAAGTTATATTTTATATTTTTTTAAACAATTTATTTATTAAAAGCCATTTACCTGTGTCTGTCTTTTTGTATCTATGCAGCAGAGGGTAAAATTTGTAAGTCAATTGAATTGGTTGATAAAAAGGTTGTAACGAAGAGGCACAGTGTGAGTATTGAAAGTATTGACAATTGTTTCTTGAATATTTGTAGTATTGACAACCACTTTGGGAACAATTTAACCCAATTTTGTATTCTTAATAGGTAGTTGACTCCAGAAGTGGAAGTTACTGTATTGCAGCAGACGAGCTCATAAAAGCTTTATCGAACAAAATTAATATAAAGAAGCAACTGCGACAAGACCTATACGCTTCCACCCAGACAGAGATAGTTATATTACCACCACAAGAAGAGAAATAGATTCTTCCTTTGGAGCACAACATCCGTCTCAGTGAAGAATCCTTCTCGAGGACGAGTGATTCAGCTGGATTACAGGTGTGTTGCTCGCTTCAATTGTGGTGGGGACTAAAAACCTACCACATAAAGTGGTAGCAGAGCGTAGTTGTTTCTTGTAGGAATACTACCGGCTCTGCTGCTGAGTGTTGTCAAAGTGTCACTCAGCCGCCACTATCGTCTGAACAATCATGACCGACGGAATGAATGAATTAATAGGTGACGGGAAAACCGAAGATGGGAAAACACCACCAACGGATTCCGTCCCACTTCCACCTAATCAAACTAATATGCAGTCCAGTGTTGTCAATTCCGACCAGGAAGATCAAAGAGCGACGCAGAGTCCAGCGGTAGTTACCGTGGATGCTCAGTTCTTTCAATCAGTGTTGCAACAGAACACCAAGCTAATGGAAAAAATGACTGATTTGATATCTGCAAAGGAAGTAGATAAGAAACCAAAGAAAATGATTCCTTTAGGAAAGTTCAGAATGGACACAGGTGAAACAATGGTCCAGTTTTTCGACCGGTTTGAGCAGTTCTGTGCTGTTCAGTATCCGGGATCAACAGAGGGAATGGTAGCCTTATTGGGAAGCCACCTCCAAGGTTCAGCGTTGGAGGCTTACCATATAGTCGCAGCGACATCAGCCGAATATCTATTCGTAAAGTCCCAACTCTTGCAGTGGTTTCGCGAACAACTGAAGAAGAAAGCTAATACGGAAACAGCAGAATTTACAAAAGCAATGATGGAAGAAGAGGAAGATGTGCCACTGTTTGCGTTGAGATTGTTGGGATTGGCGCAAAGAGCATTTCCAGGAAATGAGGTAAAGAAAATGCCCATGGTACGAGAAAAATTCTTAGAGAGTGTGCCGGAAGTGGTCAAGACCAGAGTGGAAGATGCATTATTGGGAGTAGAGGTTACTCAGGGTTCAGTAATTCCTTGGGAACAGTTAGTAGTCATGGTGGACAAGGTTTATAGAGGAACTAAGAAAAAAGAAAATCCAACGGTTGAAGTAGTAGACTTGACTAGATCACTACAAATGTCCACCATCCCCACACCACATCGAATGGCTTTACCCACATATAATAATTATGAGGGAGTGTGTTGTTGCAGACGAACGCAAACGCAACCCCAGCTTAGAGCTGTAACATCGCAGAGAAACAACAACAATGCTACTCGAAATGCAAACCCAATTGCATCAAATGGTTATAGACCACAACGATACGGAACAACAAATCAAATCCCAACAAACGAATTCCGAAGAGGTCAGCGAAGAAGTCAAAATGGTTCATCAATTCCCATCTGTAATCATTGCAAAAAGAGAGGCCATAATATGAGTGAATGTTGGAATCGGCCACAATGTATGCATTGTGGTAAACGAGGACACATCAAAGAAGAATGCTATGTGGAACAAAACCGCTGTTTAAAATGTAAAAAGGTAGGACATTTGGTAGGGGATTGTCCCAATGGCCGAGGTCATCCTGCGGCCCAATCGCGAATAACGTGTCCCTTTTGTAACAACGCACATTTAGGTAAAGACTGCCCACAAAGATCACAAAGATCGGGGAACCGAGAGGGCTTTGGCATGGAAAACCGCATACCAGAGGCCGAAACAGCAGACGAGTATGAAGAGGGAGCTTGGGGAATTGATGTTGAAGAGGATGATCCTGGAGGGTCGCAGGAGATTCCTCGCGAAATTTTTCACCAAACGACATCGGTTCAAGTACCCCCAATAACAATCTTTGAGAACTCACAAGGGCAGAATCAATTGCAGCAGGTATCTGTAATGGTTACAGTTAGTGAGAAAAACGTTTCCTCAGAGAATAATAATGACCAAGTAGTGGAGGATTCCCCAGCCCGTACCTAGAGAATAAATCATGAAACGAAAAAGAACCAGTAGTCGTAAAAGAAAACAGGAATGAAACCAAAGAGGAGGATGAGAGCTCAGAGAACATCATTCATTATCATATTATAAGAGCTCCCCAAAAGACCTTAATTTTGCAAGTTACCATAGTGGATCAACCACCTATGGAGCCTCTTACAGCGTTTGTAGATACGGGTGCAGAGGTGAGCCTGATATCGGCCAGCTGTTTCCATCTGTTAGACAAAAAGAAAAGTCCAATCTTGCCCACCGCTTTTCGAGGCGTCACTGGAATAGGAAGTGTTAGATTTCCAGTTTTAGGAGAAATAATGATTGCATTACGTTTATCCACCAATTATGTCCTGAAGCCTGGTCGCTTTGTCGTTGTGCCAGATCAATTGTCCGAATACGACTTGGTTTTGGGATACGACATTCTTAATCAAGAACATCTTTTACCTGATCTGTACCATAAAGAATTGGTAATCCGACGCGGGAATTATGTACAGACAGTAGCGGTGGATATGAGACAAGGCTTACCTAAAGAAGAAACATGTGCATTGGTAGAAACTGTGAGTATTGCACCGCAGCGGTGCATGGTAGTAGAAATTGAAAGAAAAGGACGACCAATTCCTATAAAACAACCCGTTCTGGTGGAGGCTTGGCGGGATTTGGCAAAAGATATCAGATTTGAACATTCCTTAGTAGATTTTTCAGGCGATAAAGCCTTAGTAATCTTGCAAAACACGGGTGAAACAACAAGAACTTTAAAAAAGGGAACAATTGTAGGACAATTGGAAGAAATTACAACAGTGGAGGATCCCACTGTGAATGTAGTCGAATTAAATGAGCAAAGTCCTAATGAATACTCCGAATGGACTCCTGAACACTTAGTTAGCGCTTTTAGGTTGAATGAGGCGGAATTAACGGCGGATCAAAGGAGTCAGGTTATTGAATTATTGATGCGTTATCCCTCTGTCTCGAGTTTGGGAGATTCTGACGTGGGCTGCACAAATGTCATTAAGCATAAGATCGAAACTATGACTGAAGATCCTGTGCAAGTGCCAGTCAGAAGGCTACAAGGCCCCATGCTCAGGGAAATCGAGGCAGATTGCAAGAAATTGGAAGATGAAGGAATCATCCAGAGGAGCAAGTCCCCATACTCAGCCCCAGTGGTACCCATTAGAAAGAAAGATGGTTCAATCAGATTATGTATCGACTACCGGGAAATCAGATTGTGTATTGACTACCGGGAATTGAATAAAATCACAAAGGGAGATAGTTTTCCTATCCCAAATCTGATTGATATGTTGTTTAGTCTCAAAGGCGTGAAATATTTTACAACAATAGATTTAATAAAAGGTTATTATCAGGTGGAAATGGAGGAGACCAGCATTGAGAAAACAGCTTTCACCACTCCGTTGTCTCATTGGGAATTTTTACGTATGCCGTTTGGAGTAAAGAACGGCCCTGCCACTTTCCAACGAGGGATGAGATTTGCTTTGTCGCATATACCCTGGGACGAGTGTATGGTGTATCTGGATGATGTCCTCATTATCAGTAAAACGTTTGAAAAGCATCTGGAAATTTTAGAAAAAGTATTGTCAGCATTTGAAGAAACGGGATTCAAAATAAAACCAGCCAAAACTTTCCTCTTAAGAAAGGAGGTCCAGTATTTGGGTCATAGAGTGTCTGAACACGGCATGATCCCTTTGGAAAACAATTTACAAGGAATAATGCAGTTTCCGGTACCAACCACCGTTAGGAAATTACGGCAATTTCTGGGCATGGTGAATTTCTATAGGCGTCACATCGCCCATTGCTCGGAAATAGCCAAACCACTTTTCGAATTATTGAGTAGCAAGGCTCTAAAGTGGACCGAACCATGTCAGAGCGCCTTTGTGGCATTGAAGGAAGCTTTAACATCACCACAGATCCTGTCATACCCAGATAGATCAGAAAAAGCAAACCCATTATTGTTGTACGTGGACGCCTCAGATATCGGGGCAGGAGCGTGTCTTTCCCAGATCCAAACTGGAGAAGAACTATAGCTTTCATCTCCACAACATTTAACAAAGCTGAACAACGATATAGTACAACCGAAAAGGAAGTTGCTGCAATACGATGGGCTGTGAAGGCATTAAAACCTTTCCTTTATGGAATAAGAGTAGTTATTTATACAGATCATCAGCCGCTTTTATATTTGCATAGTATGCCGTTAGTGAACGCACGAGTAGCTCGCACACTTGAAGAAATCAATGATATAGACTACGAGCTTAGATATATTCCGGGAAAGAAAACATAGTGGCTGATGCTTTATCTAGATCCCCGATCGGTGAAACCTTTGACGAACAAGAGATTTTTCCGGTTAACGCCCTTCCTGGAGGATTTTCCGAGGTTAAAATTCCTGGAGGGGGTGATTCGCTCTTTCAAGCTTGCTCTGTTGCTTTATATGGTTCAATTGAAAATCATCTAAAGATAAGACAAGAGGTGGTTAAAGAATTGTTAGAAAATAGGGGAGAGTATGGATTACCAACTGGAAGAGATGCTAGGCAAGTGACCAAACAATTACATCTCCTGAGACAACCAGGTCAGTTCCCTATAACACAGGCAATAATGGCATTTGCAAAATTACAACATTTGCAGGTTTGGGTGTATTATGGGGACTCGAAGCCGTTGAAGTTTGGAAAAGATACTGAGAAAAATATTTGTCATCTTTTGTGTTGCGGCGGAGTACATTATAATCTTTTGGTACCCATAAAAATTCAAATGATCCGCGAAACTGAAACAATGAGCACTAACTTGATAACACCTATGGTATTTTCGGAGTGGACATTGTTAAATGAATCGATGGAAGAAGAGAGCGCTACTGCAGCGGTACCACCAACTGTTGTCGAAGACGCTACTAAAACCCCACAAAACACCGGTGGGGAGGTGGAAAGAGATTCGGGATATCCTCGGATACATCAGATAGTGATAGATCAAGATAATATAATAGATCCCTTGGAAATTGACCATGATGACATTGATAGGTTGCAAAAATCAGACTACCTATTGAGACGCTTAAAAAGAGCCATAGTACAAAACTTGCCATTTAATGGGCCATTGAAGCCTTTTGCGCGTGTCAGTAAGTACATATATCTGAGGAATGATCGGTTATACAGGGAGTTTTCTACGGGAGAGTTTGCATTGATTGTCCCACATTATTATTTGACTGAGGTAGCAATAAAAACACATTGGAGGTTTGCCCATATAGGAAAACACAAATTACATTCTCTGCTTATAAATTGGATATGGCACCCAAAAATAACAGCCATTTGTAATGATATCGCCACCACCTGTTATAAGTGCCAAGCATGTAAGATCTCTAATATCCTATACGTTCCGCCAACATTAAAAATAATCACTTCAAGACCCTTTGAATTGGTGGCGATGGATTTGATACAATTCCCTTGCTCAGCGCAAGGGAATAATTATGCTTTGGTGATGGTAGACCATTACACAAAATGGGTGGCTGCGGTTCCGCTGCGGAATAAACAAAGTATAAATGTAGCCAATGCATTTCAACATCGAATATTGCCATTTTTACAAAAGTTACCAGAACGACTGCTTACAGACAACGGCAGAGAATTTATAGGGCCTGAATTTGAAGATCTTTTAAAACGCCAAC
>JABUQX010042820.1:0-7500 GCA_015478945.1 Trachelipus rathkii
GCGAAGCCAGAGCCGTGTCGGGAGCCGAAGCCGGAGCCGGAGCCAGAGTATGAAATTTTTTCAAAAATAGTTGTTAGGTGAAAAATATTTATTTGCCAGAATGACGTGACGCAACCGTTACAAATAGTGCAGAAACTCTTAGTCGGATCGGAGCAGAAGCCGGTCATAACCGGATCCGGAGCCGGATCCGGAGCCGGATCCGGAGCCGGATCCTGGGTATGAATTTTTTTCGGGAATATTTTTTTGGTTTTTGAAAAATTTATTGTCAGAAAGTACTGAACAATTCTCAAATAGATTGCAGAACCGTTAGCCGAATCCGGAGTCGAAGCCGAAGTCAGAGCCGGACCGGATCCGGATCCGGATACCTGAAGCGTACGAATTTAATTTAAAAAATTTTTTTAGGGTGAAAAATCTTATTCAAGAAGACGTTGCTAAAGCAAATGTTCAAATAGATGTAGGAAACATTAGTCAAGATCGGAGCCGAAGCCGAAGTCGCATCCGGAGCCGTATCCGGAGCGAATCCTGGTATGATTTTTTCGGGAAATAATTTTTTTTGGTTAAAAATTTCTTGTCAGAAGACGTGCCGAACAATTTTCAAAATAGTGCAGAAACCTTAGTCGAATCCGGAGCCGAAGCTGAAGTCGGAGCCGAATCCGGATCCGGATCCGAGACCGGGATCCTGGTTATGAATTTTCTTCAGAAAATAATTTTCTAGGTGAAAAATATATTGTCAAAAGACGTGCTGAACAATGTTCAAATAGTTCTAGAAACATTAGTCGGATCCGGAGCCATATCCGGATCCAGGATCCGGAGCACTAGAATCCTGGTATGAATTTTTATTTTCGCCTAATATTATTTTTTTGCTTGAAAAATTTATTGTCAGAAGAACTGCCGAACAATTTTAAAATGATGCAGAAACCTTAGTCGGATCCGGAACCGAGCTGAAGTCGGAGACGGAGCCGGATCTGGATCCTGGGTACTAATTTCTTTAAAAAAATTTTTAGGTGAAAATTTATTTCAAGAAGGGACGTGCCTGGAAGCAATGTACAATAGTTGCTAGAAACATTAGTCGCGATCCGAAAACCGAAGCCGAAAGCCGAAGGTCGTATCCGGAAGCCGTAATCCGGAGCCGTATTCCTGAGCCGGATCCCTGGTAATAGAAATTTTTTTCGGTAAATATTTTTTTTGGTTGAAATTTTTGACAATTATAGTAAATTTTGACGAAACATTTTTCAAATTAGTGCAGAAGCAAAACCTTAGTCGAATCCGGAAAGGCCGAAGCTGAGTCGGAGGCCGGATCCGGGATCCGGATTCCGGATCCGGATCATGGGTATGAATTTTCTTCAGAAATAATTTTGAGGTAAAAAAATTATTTCAAGAAGACGTGCTGAAATGTTCAAATAGTGATAGAAACATTAGTCGGATCGGGAGCCGAAGCCGAAGCCGAAGCTTCGGCCGAAGCCGAAGCTTCGGCCGTATCCCGGAGCCGGATCCTGGCGTATGAATTTTTTTCGGGAAATTACTTATTTTGGTGACAAAAATTTAATTGTCAGAAAGATTGCCGAAACAATTTTTCAAATAGTGTTGAAAACTTTGTCGGAATTCCGGAGCCGAAGTGAAGTCGGAGCCGCATACCGGATCCGACTCCGGATCCTGGGTATGAATTATCTTCAGAAAATATTTTTAGTGTTAAAATTGATTCAAAAGAAGACGGCTGAAACAACTCGTCAAAAAAGTTCTAGGACATTAGTGCGGATCCGGAGCCGTAGTTCCGAGCCGGATCCAGAGCCTGATCCTGGGTATGAATTTTTTAATCGCGGAAATTTTTTTGGTGAAAAATTATTGTACAGGAGACGTGCCGAACCAATTTCAAATAGATGCAGGGAAACCTTAAGTCGGGATCCGGAACCGAGCTAAAAGTCGGAGGCCGGACGGAAATCCGGATCCTGGGGTCATGAATTTTCTCACGAAAATATTATTTTAAGTGAAAAATTTGTATTCAAGAGATATGCTGAAGGCATGTCAAATAGTGTAGACATTGTCGGATTCGGACCGAAGACGAAGTCGTATCCGGAAGCCGCATCCGGAGCCGGATCATGGGTATGAATTCTTTCGGGAAATAGTTTTTTGGTGAAAAAATTTATTGTCAGAAGACGTGCCGAACAACTATCAAATAGTGCAGAAACTTTAGTCGGATCGGAGCCGAACCGAAGCCGAAGCCCGAATCAGAGCGGATGCGAATCCTAGGGTCATGAATTTTCTTCAGGTGAAAAATTTATCCTCCAGAAGACGCTGCTGAACAACTTTCAAATAGTTTAAGAAACATTAGTCGAATTCGGAGGCCGAATTACGTATCCGGATCGTATCCCGGAGCCGAAATCCGGAGTACGATCCTGCTTATGAATTTTTTTCGGGAAATATTTTTTAGGTGAAAAATATTGTCAGAAGACGTGCTGAACATTTTTAAATAATGTAGAAACATTAGTCGGATCGGCCGAAGTCGGATCTAGAGCCGGATCCTTAGCCGGATCACTGGGTATAATTTTTTTTCGAAAAATAATTTTTTTAGGTGAAAAATTTATTGCCAGAGGACGTGCTTAACAATTTTCAGATAGTGCAAAAACCTTAGTCAGATCCGGAACGCCGAAGTTGAAGTCGGAGCCGGATCCGAATCCGGATTCCTGGGTATGAATTTTTCAAGAAATATTTTAGGGTGAAAAATTTAATGGCCAGAAGACGTGCTAAGCAATTTTCAAATAGTACAGAAACCTAAGTCCGGATCCGGAGCCAAAGCCGACGTCGAGAGTGGAACCGGAGTCGGAGGCCGAGCCGGAGGCCGGAGCCGGAAGACCGGAGTATTTAAAAAATTTTTTCAAAAATATTTTATTAAGTGAAAAGCTTTAAATTGCCAGAGGGACTGTGAACAGTTATCAAAAGTCCAGAAACTTATAGTCGGATCCGGATCCGGAGAGATAATAAATTATTCTTCAGAAAATTTTTTATTAGGGGAAAAATTTTATTGCCAGACAAAGGGCAGGAACAATTTTCAAAAGTAGTGAGGTACATTAAGTTGGATAACCGGAGCGAAGCGAGTCGGATCTGGAGCCGGATCCCTGGGTATGAATCTTTTTCAAGAAATATTTTTTAGGTGAAAAATATATTGTCAAAGACTTACCTGAACAATTTTCAAATAGACAGAAACCTTAGTTGGATCCGGAGCCGGAATCTGAAGCCGGAGTCGCGAACCGGATCCTAGGTATGACAATTTTTCATAACGATTTTAGGTGAAAAATTATTAGCCAGAGACGTTGCTGAATAATTAACAAATAAGTCAGACATCCATTAGTCGGAGCCGGAAGCCGAGCGGAACCGGAACGCCGGAGCCGGACCTGGGTATAATTTCATTAAATAACTTTTTAGGAGAAAAATATATCGTCAGGTGACGTGCTGAATAATTTTCAAATAGTGCAAATTCCTTAGTCGGATCCGGATCCGGATCCGGAGTCGGAGCCGGAGTCCGTAGTTTGATTTTATTTCGAAAAATATTTTTTTAATTTGAAAAAATTATTACCAGAAGAAGTGCTGAACAATTTTAAAATAGTGCAGAAACCCTAGTCGGAGCCGGAGCCGGAGGCCGAGGCCGGAAGTTAGATTTTGGTTATCAAATTTTATTTCAAAAAAAATATTTTTTAGGTGAAATTTTTTTTGCCAGAAGAAGTGCTCATCGATTTCCAAATGTAGAAACCTTAGCCGGAGCTGAAGTCTGAATGAAAGTATTATTTACGTTTGGCGGGGCGGAACTATATATATGAAATAATATATATATATATATATATAATATTATAATATATTATAAATATATATATATAATATATATATTTATATATATATTATATATATATATATATCATAAATATGCCTGTCTATAAAACTAGCAACATCTTCACGGGAGGAGAGGCCGGTAAATCTTATTTGAAAAATACCAAATAAAGTATCCTCACAGTCATAGATGAATCCATACGTCATACCTCTTAAGCCATACCACGTGGAAAAGCACAATTTCAAATGATAATAAGCATAATAAGGATAGCATAATGCTAATAAGGTGATGTCACGAATTTTAACAATTTAGAAAATAGTTTTTATAGATTTTCTGGATTGTTATAACCTTTCTTTTTTATAAAAATGAAATTAATATTTAATTTAAATCCGCCTTCCCAGAAAAGAAGGGCATTCTCAGAACGATTTCTAATCCATAATGTTCGATATCACTGCTTTATAAACTCGGTACTTATTTAAATCGACAGAGGGTGGTTGGAACACCTACTGGGGCTACCTTGGCATTCTGTTTGGGTGTTCCTGGGTTACAGGAACAACCAAACCTAAGTCAAGAAACGACCGAAATGTGCATCAATGCTTTGATTGCGAATAATTTGCCAAATAAGACAAATAAAAATTTCACTTCGCACCAGTATTCGAACCATCGACAACAGCTTCGCCGTTAGACAATGTACAAGAAGCTCTACCACTAAGTCCGATCCACCTTTCCAGAAAAAGAAGGCATATCAGAACAGTCATTTCTTAATCTCTGCTTCGCAATCACTGCTTTGAAACTAGTTACTTTATTATAAATCGACAAGAGGGTGGTGTGGCAACACCTGCTGTCATTTCGGGCACATGGCATTCTGGCATGGTGTTCCTGGGTTACAGGAGAAACCAACCAAAGTCAAGATACGCCGAAATGAGCACAACATGCTTGTTGCGACAAATTTGCAATAATAAGACGAAGAAAAAATTCACTCGCGCCAGGAACTCGAACCATCGACAACAGCGTCGCCGTTAGACAATGTACAGGAAGCTCTACCACTAGTCCGATCCGCCTTTCCAGACAAAGAAGGCATATCGGATCTTTTTTGTAATTTACTGCTCCGATATCATGCTTTGAAACTCAGAGGTACTATTTAAATCGACAGGAGAGGCTGGTTGGAACACCTGCTGTGGCTACATGGCATTCTGCTTGGTGTCTAGTTACAGGAGCAACCAACAAGTCAAGGAACGCCGAAAAGGGCACAACATGCTTGTTGCGGCAAATTTGCAATATTAAGACGAGAAATAATTCACTCGCGCCAGGACTCGAACCATCGACACAGCGCCAGCCGTTAGACAATGTTACAGGAAGCTACTGTCACTTGCCGATCCACCTTCCCAGAAAAAGATGGCATCTCGGAACAATATTCTTATATATTGCTTCGAAAATCAAACTGTTCTGAAACCTCAGCTACTTATTTATATGGACAGGTGGTGGTTGGAACACCTGCTGGGCTACATAGCATTCTGCTATGGGTATTTCCTGAGGGTACAAGAGAAAACCAAATCCAAAGTCAAGAACGCCGAAATGGACAACATGCTTGTTGCCCAAACAATTTGTAAAAATTAGACAAAGAAAATTTCACTCGCGCCAGGACTCGAACCATCGACAAACGCGTCGCCGTTAAAGACAATGTGCAGTAGGCTCTACCACTAGCCCGATCCACCTCCCCAGAAAAAAGGCACTCGGAACAGATTTTCTAATTCTCCTGCTTCGATATCAACGCTTTGAAACGTAAATTTAAATCCATAGAAAGGTGCTTGGAACCCCTATATATATATATAATATATATATATATATTATTATTACTATATATATATAGTATATATATATATTATATATATGATATATACATATAATATAGTATATATATATTATATATATAAGTCATATATAATATATATAACTAATAATTACTATATATAGTATATAATAATATATTAATAATATAGATATATATATATAATTATTATAAATATATACTATATATATATATATATTATATATATATAATAATATATATATATATTATATATTATATAATAATATAATATATATATATATATATATTATTATATATATATAGTATATATATATATATAATATATATATATATATATATATATAAATATATTATATAATATATAATAATAATAATATATAATATATACTAATAATTATAATATAATATATAATATATATATATATATACTAAATATAATATATATAAATATATCATATATATATATATATATATAATATTTAGTAATATATAATATATTATACTATATTATATTATATATATATATATGGTATTATTTTTCTGCGTTCTGAACAACGTGAAATAATATTTCCAAATGTTTTATTTAACGTCTTCGAACTCTCATTTCTTTCTTACATTAGATCACAAAAAAATTCATAAAAAAAAAAACATATTTTTTTTTCTTAAAATTTGGGTACAAACTCTGCATAAAAATCCCTTACAGGGACTGAAGTTATCGTAATTGCCTTTGTATGTATGTAGGGGTTTGTCACACGTGATTGATTCGTTTTTATTCAAAAAATTTTGAAAGTACTTTTTCAGAGATTGTCCAAAAAACTTTTAGAAAATAAAATTTGAAATAAAGTGTCTAAATAAAATTTATTACTACACAAAATTGGAGTATTTTAGTGAAAAAAGCATTGAAATATCTTGAATATTAAAGATTTTATTGCCATTTTTGTGAAAGCCCCGAAAAAAAAAAATTTCCCCTCTCCCCCCCCTAAAAAAAAAAACGAACAGTTTTTTTTTTTTTTTCCCAAAAAAAAAATTTAAAAAAGAAACTAAAGAATGTATTTAATCCAAATAAAAAAAAAAAAAACCATTTTCTTTATCTGTTCGAAGAAATGTATTTTGAGGATAAACTCTCCCCTTAAGATGAAATTATTCCATGACAAATCCAAAAAGTATGACCGCAAGTCAGACTAGTTTGCTGTGTCGAAGTGCCAAAAATATTACCTTGAAGAGAACTTATCTTCCCTGCAAAAGGCTCGAAAAGATTGAACAGGAAACAAAAATAAGAAACTGATTGGAGAAACCTAGAAGTTAAAAACGTTTGAGAGTTTAATGAGAAGGGTTGAAAGTTAATAAAAAAGCTAGAAATGTTGTGTTCATCTCCAAGATGGTCAGAGATAAGAGTAGGAAGATATATATATATATGTATATATATATTTGGTATGAGGTCAGAAAGTTAGGTCAGTTGGAAAGTTAAAGAGATCACATCAATTCTGTAGTGAAACTACGTTTCGCCAGTCAAATAAAATCTCTTCAACAATTCCTAGCCGAGATGAAGTTAGGAACATTGATAAGGAAGCGAAAGTTTTTCCACACGGAATGTGCACTGCCTCGAGTTTGAATGGCACAAAAACATGTACGATCGAAAAAGAGATTTTAAGGCGAGAAACATTTATCTGGAGATGTCCTGAACCTATTCTACCCATTCATACTTACCAAACTTATTAAAGTCATTTCATTCCATCGATATCTATTAAAACTTTTAGGAAACGTTTAAGTAAATTTAATTTTATCTATGTCAATCGCGTTTGGATTGTAAAGGATTTTTCTTTTACTCACAAAGCGCACTAAAGAAATG
>JABUQX010042820.1:15000-22500 GCA_015478945.1 Trachelipus rathkii
TTGTCCTATTAGAAAAGGAAAGAAAAAAAATGTTTATAGTTGCATTAAACACAAATAACCATGTTTCTCTAAACTCTATAAAGTATTAAATAGAATAGATAATAAATTATATATATATATATAATATATTATATATATAGTATATAATATATATATATATAATATATATATATATATATATTAATATATATATTATATATATATATATAATATATATTATATATATATATATATATATATATTATATATATATATATATTAAATATAATATATATATATATATAATAACTATATATATATATAATATATATATATATATATAAAATATATATATATATAATTATAATATATATATTATATATATATATATATAATATATAATTATATATATATAATAATATATATATGATATATATCAGGGTTGTCATCGTTAAAATAATTGCGGAAAAATTTCAGTATATATTCCTTGCATAAATATATGATAATATGGTGTCAATAAACATTTCACAGAAAACGCCTCGTTTCCAAGATACAAGGTGTGAAACCTATTTAAACATTAAGTTACAATAAATAGTAAACTAAATTTTGAAAGGTATTAACAAATTCATTCAATTTTTTAATTAATAAGAATACATACATTACGGCCAACAGAAGGAAATATACAACTAAATAAGTTACGAAGCAATTGTGAACTAAACGGTTATAACAAATGTTGAAATGAGCCACCCCAGCGGCATACTAGGGTCCACTATCTGTGGACGCAGTTGATTGGTTCGGACAGCGTTGTCAATTGTATTATAGCCGTGTGTGTGCCTGAGTTGTGTCAACTATAGATGCCGATATGTCGAGACCGTTGAAGGTTCTTCTGGGACTTCAATCTTTGTTGCGTGTATAATTACCAAGATGTGTTCAGGTGTACCGTCCTGTATCAAGAGAGGAAAATCCAATGCATTTCGCTGAAGGCGTGCGGGGATAGGCCAAGGGTTGTGTACGTCTTGTCCTCGACCTATCAATATCGTGCGCTGGATGATATCAGTGTTTGGCTAAGGTAGGTTTAAACGGTTAGCCAACTTAGATTGAAGATTGAAGTCTGGGGCGGGCGCGTCGTGCATGGAAATTTACATTTGTTTCGGAGTTCGTTAGATTGTAATATGGGGACGGTTCTTCCTGTAGTGGTGAGTTGGCAAGTCATGTTCAAGCTTTGGGGGCGAATAATCGTCTCCAGTAAGTCTCGGCTGATAAAAACGTGAATGGACCTAGGCAGAATGGTGCCCAAACTATTCCGAGTCCCATGGTACATTCATGAATAAACTTGTGTTGTGTTGAGTGGGTGGCTTTCAATTGTAAGTTACATGGTGGGGTTCATTATCACTGGTCTTTTGCGTTGATCATTGCAGCCTGTATCCGTATGTGATGTGTTTGTGGAAGGTTTCGATATGGTGCGGTCTCTTTGAAAAGGATTTAAATCTCATCGTGTGTGAACGAATATGTTTCTGCTTAAAATTGGTGAGGAATGGTCTGTAATTATGTGGTCTGTTGCAGTTCTGCATTGCGGTACACAAAGCTTACTCTTGCAGGAAATCTGGGGTTGGGTGAGCAGGGTGTGCTGCTACTCGTGTGGATTTGTGAAAGGGTATAGGGAGAGTTGAGTTTTTTCAATAACCCCTGGAATACTGTCGAATGACTGTACATGTAATGGGTGTTTTGCATGAGAAGTTTCTTTCTGGGTATCCTTTGTGGTTGTAGGTGGTGGACTGTCCTCAATGTGTTGTTGAGACACTGTTTCCTTGACACTGGAGGTTTTGATTACGGGTGCGAGGTCGCTCGCGTGTTCCATTTTAAGTTTTAAGTTTTTTTAAAACTGTCCTGTTTTCTATAAGACGTTGATTTGAATGTAGGTGCAAACAGTATGATTGGGTAGGTGCGGAATGACAGCGATTATGGGGTTAGTATTTCTTGCATAGAATTGACGCATGGGCTTTGCTAGTATTGAATTTACCGGTTCGTTGGACGAACCTGGTAAACGAAAAGGTGTTCTATGGAGTTTGCACATTTTCACGTATTTGTTTGTAATTCAAGTTTTTGAAATTATGGTAGTCAACTGACTTTGAACACAAGTGGTGTGGTGCTGGTTGTTGGTTATTTTTGGGTTTTGTGTGGTGTGTGGTGTGTTGTTTGGGTTGTTGTAGAACTTTGACGCGTACAGTGGTCCGGACTAGTATTATGTATTAATGGAAGCGAGATACGGAACTTCAGTGGGAAAGTTAACATGTTAGTTGTAATGTGGCGTGCTTGTTCTAACGGTATAATTGGCGTTTTATTAAGAGGTTGAGATTGGTGGCTGTGCGGGACTGGGCAATTTGGAGGAAGTATCGAGATGATTGGTCGACATGGCATGAAGTTTCATCACCTTGTGATCTTGGAAGACGAGCTTTTCCGGTTGAAGTTTGTTTTTTTGACATCATATTTATCTGTGGAGTATGTCATTGTGTTTGGGCAAGTGTAAATATATCATTGTCTAAACTTTTTTTCGGCAGTATGTTAACGATACATGGGCTCCTGTATATTATGATATAGTGAGTGTTGGTGATGTATATATATATATATATATATATAATATATATATATATATATATAATATATAATATATATATATATATAATATATTATATATAATATATATATATATATATATAATAGAGAGAGAGAGAGAGAGAGAGAGAGAGAATTAAATCACAATTGAATTTTAAGTTTTATTATAATAAAAATAAGTAATGGGACAATAAAAATGAATACAAATAAGATCTTCTGTTCATAACAAAAATGAGAAATTAAATAATTTAAAATAAAAATTTACTTGTTTAAAAAAAAATTAAATAGAAAATCACAAAAACTATATAAAAAAAGCGAAATGAAACAAAACTTCATTTTCTAAGTTTTAAAACTTTCGAATTCCTCTCTCCTCTCTCTCATCTTCTCTCTCTCTCTTCTCCTCTCATCTCTCTCTCTCTCTCTCTCTCTCTCTTCTCTCTCTCTCTCTCTCTCTCTCTGCACCTTTTAAATTCTTTCCTGTTCCATTTCCAATAGTGAATCATCTCGAATACCAAATATCAAAGTTCGGCTTAACAGAATCGAACGAATTACTTGCTCTTTGCTACTTTATTGCAAAGCATTCCACTTCAAACGTTGCCTTTCATATATATATATATATATATATATATATATATATATATATATATATATATATATATATATATATATATATATTTAGTAAAATAAATATAGACAAGTTAAGTAAATATATAATATTTTATATATTATATTATAATATATATATATATATATATATATATATATTAATATTATATATATATATTATTATTATATAATATATAATAATATATATTATATATATATATATATATATATATATATATATATAAGGACACCAAAACACACACTAAACATAAGTCACCACCTACCACACAACAACCTACCAAACATATAACAATCATAAAAATCACCCATAACGCAAAGTCAATACAATAAATACTACTATACCTTCTATTATAGTAAAATAACTAGAGCCAACATTAAGTATTAAACTAAAAATAAAATCACCCAACAAAAATAGATGAGAAAGAAGTGATACGAGAGAAAAAAAAAAAAAAAAAAAGTATCTGTAAAGAAATTTGATCTAAATTAAACATAAGTGTCAAGTAAATATTTATAAAAGATAAACGTTCAAGATATTTGAGGAAAATAAAATAAACAAAATATATTTATTTATGGGGGGGATTTTAAAGAATTTTAATTAATTAAATAAAGTTTTTAATAAATAAATTGAGTAGTGTAAGTATTTTTTAACAAACATTTAAATTTTTTTAGTATATGTGGGGATTTTAACGAATTTTAAATAAGTAATTTAGGATTTAATAGATAAATAGGATAGTTAAATAGATAAATAGATAAATAGATAAATAAGGTGTTAACGGGTATTATTGTGGGTATATTTAGTGAGCGGGGTGGTGGCCTTAGGTGTTGGGAAGTGCCTAAGGGGGGGGGTCCCACAAAGCGTACAGCCTGAGCGAGTATAGTATATAGGAGAAGGGAAAAGATGGGGAGGAGGGAGGTAATTAGAGTGGGATGTATGATATGTGAGGGGGGTAAACGAGATTTGAAGAGGGGGAAGTGGGGTTAATGTTTGAAGAAAAAAGGTTGATGTGCTGGGGATAACTGAAACGAAGTTGAAGGGAAAGAGGGAGGTGGACTTTGGAAAGTACAAGGGGGTGATATCAGGGGTGAATGAGAGAGTTAGGGCGAGGGAAGGGGTGGGAATAGTTATGAGGAAAGAGGTGTGGGATAAGGTAAGGGTGTGTAGTCAGGTGAGTTCCAGGATAATGTGGGTGAAAGTGAAATTTGGGGGGGAAATGTGGGTTTTTGTATGCGCATACGCACCAGTGAATGGAGCGAGGGAGGAGGAGAGAGAAAGATTCTGGAGTGAGTTGAGTGAGTGTTGGGAAAGTTTTGGGGTAAATGATAAAATTTGTCTATTGGGAGATTTGAATGCAGGAGTGGGAAGGAAGGGGGTGGGAAGAATAATAGGACCATTTGGGGTAGGGAAGAGGAATGCTAATAGAAAGTCTGTTAGAGTTGTGTGCTGAAAGAAGAATGATAAGTGGGGAATACTTAGTTCAAAAAAAGTGAGAATCATAAGTATACATGGGAGAGTGAGATAACGGGGGGGAGGGCGGTACTGATTATGTGTGTGTAAATGGGACGGATAGAGGCATGATTGTTAGAGTAAATGTATTTAGAAGGGCGGGGAGGGGGATATCGGATCAATATTTGGTGGTTGCTAAGGATAAGGGTGTGAGGAGAGGTGATGGTTAGGGATAGGGGAGAAAAGAGGAGAGTAGAAGGAATAAAGGTGGAAAAATTGGAGGAGATAAGTGTGTAAGAGGGAGTTTAGGAGAGGTATGGAGGATAGGTGGAGAGACGTGAAGAGGGACAGGAATTGGGGAGGTGGAGGGGGAGTGGAAGGAGATTTAAGAGAGCAAGTATGTGAAGAGCGCTAGAAGGTATGTGGAGTACAAAGGGTGGGTGCAGCAGAAGGAAAGGGAGTAATGGTGGAAATGAGGAGGTGAAAAGGTAGGTGGTGAAAAGGAAAAGGAGGCTTATGTGAAATGGTTTGGGATGTAGGAGAGAGGAAAGCTGGGAGGAATATAGAAGGTTTAGAGTGGAAGCAAAGAGGGCGGTGGAGAGGACGAAGAGAAGAGCAAAAGAAGAGTGGTGTAGAAAAGTGACGGAAAATTTTGAATCAGGAAGTAAGATGTTTTGGAAAGAAGTAAATAGAAAAAGGAAGAAGAAGGAGGGGTTGGGGGAGAGGATTAAGGGAGGAGATTGGGGAGTGGATAGGAGGAGAGGAAGGGGTGAGGAAGAAGTGGGGGGAGTATTTTAGTGGAATATTGGATGAAGTGGGTGGGGGAGGGGAGGATGATTTGCAAGAGGGGATAATGGGGAATGAATGGGGGAGGGAGGGGGAGGATGAAATAACAAATGGAGGAAATTATTGGGCCGCGTGAATAAAGTGAAAAAAAGGGAAAAGTCCGCAGGTTTGATTGTTGTGAGAATGGAAATGTTGCCAGAAGGGAGGTATAGGGGTGGAAGGAATGGCTGTATAGGTTATTTAATATATTTGGAGGAGTGGTGAGGTACCACAGGATTGGGAGGATGGTTGTTTGTTTCCCCTGTATAAGAAGGGGGATAGGATGGAATGTGGGAATTATAGGTATATGTCTTTTAAGTTTGGTAGGGAAAGTGTATGGGAGAATACTGATTGAGAGAGTGAGAGGTTTAACGGAGGGGAGAATGGGGGAAGAACAAGGAGGATTTAGGAAGGGAAGAGGGTGTGTGGACCAAGTGTTTACACTAAAGATGCTTGTGGAGAAAAGTATAGAGAGGAAAGGGAAAGTGTATGGGTGTGTTGTTTAGATTTAGAGTAAGCATATGATAGAGTGAAGAGGGGGGAATTGTGGAGGGTGTTGGAGGAAAATGGAGTGGGGGGCAAATTAGGTAAAGGTATTAGGGCCTTTTATAGGAATAGTAGAATGTGTGTGAGAGTGTTAGGAGGGGAGAGTGAGAAGTGATGTTTGGGGTGGTGAGAGGATTGAGGCAGGGGTGTGTAATGTCACCGTGGCTTTCAATTTGTTTATGGAAGTGTTTGCAGAGGAATGGCTGAGGGAAGGGGAGGGGGGTGGAAATTGAATGATGGGAATGATAGAAATATATATATATATGATATTGTTTGCGGACGATACTGCCCTTGTGGCGAAGAACGCGGAAGGGCTGAGGTATTTGGTGAGGGAGTTTGAGAGAATGTGTGAACAAAAGGGGCTTAAAATAAACAGGTAAGAGTAAAGTGTTAGTGTTTGAGGAGGAGGAAAGAGAGGAGGGGGAGGGGTCAGAGGTTAGAGTAGGGGTGTAGTATTGGAAGAAGTAAAGATCTTTAGATATTTAGGGATGGACTTGGGTAAGGGGGGAGGGATGAAGGAGGAGATAGAACATAGAGTAGGAGATGGAATGAGAGTTTTGAGTAGTCTGAGAGAATTATGGAAAGGGGGGGATTTATCACAGAAAGTTAAGATAAGTATGTTTGAAAAAATTTGTGTACCAGCGGTGTTGTATGGGTGTGAAACGTGGGGGTTGAATGCAGGTCCAGGAAGAAGTTGGAAATATTTGAGATGAAGGGGTTGAGAGCGGTTTGTGGGGTTAGCAGAAGGGAGAGGATTAGGAATAGGGTGGTGAGGGAGAGATGTGATTGGAGGAATGGGTTGGTGGGAAGAGCGGAGAAGGGAATGCTAAGATGGTATGGGCATCTAGTGAGAATTGAGGAACAGAGAGTGGTTAGGAGAGTTTGGGAGGCGGAGGGGATAGGAAGGAGAGGAAGGGGGAGACCAAGAAGGAGGTGGATGGATGGAATAAAGGAGATGCTGGAGGAGGGAGGGATGAGGGAGGAAGAGGGTAAGGGTGTTGGCGAAGATAGAGTGGGGTGGAGGAGGTGGGTGAGGGCGAGATGAGAGGAGGTGTGAATGAGAGAGGCTGTACGTACCAACTACCTCCGCTCAAGGCGGGAACAAAAAGTGTAAGTAAAATAATAATAATAATATATATATATTATATATATATATATATATATTATATATATATATATATAATATATATATATATATTATATATATATATATATATATAATATATATATATATATATATATATATATATATATTATATATAAATATATATATAATATATATTATATATATATATAATATAATATATAATATAATATTTGTAGTGCCGGTGTTTGGGTATGTGTCCAGACCTCAATCTGTGCTAGTGGATTAGTATTGTGGGGGAATTGTGTGAGAGTTTGGTGTGTCGGGAGAGTGTGCATTCATAAGGGAGATTGGGTTGACATGTGTTTTTAGATTATTTCAT
>JABUQX010042820.1:27500-55723 GCA_015478945.1 Trachelipus rathkii
TATATATATATATATATATATATATATATAATATATATATATTATATATTATATTATATATATATAATATATATATATATATATATATATATTATATAATCTATATATTATATATATATAGTATATATATATATATATATATAATCTATATATTACTTTTCCAAAATACTTATTTCTCTTTTCATCTGAGATAAAATATTTTTTATATACAGTACCTATTAATAGAATATTTCAGATATATTCTATTTTATATTTCATTTGATTTTTACAACATTTTTGATTAATAATTATTAAATTGTTTTATGCATTAAAAATTTCTATATCTCATGAAATGGTGTTTTTTCCTAATAACCTTAAAAATAGTTCAAATAGGGCATTGATTTCTAATTTGTGGGAATGTCGTCATAAGGTTTATCAATTATACCTTCGATTAATGAAATATAGAAATATAGAAATATTGAATGATATAATGAAATATAGAGGGGAAATGCTTTAGTTTAAAAATTTTAATTTTGAAAAGTCTTTAGAAAAAAAAGAGTTTAAAAAAGATTTATTCAAATTGGGTTATTTTTGTGGAAAAAAATAATATCATAATCGTGACTGATAATTGTATACAGTATTTGAGATACAGATTCTTATCAATTGTAAATAAGACTCAATTAGTGAAATCTGAGCAAACACGGATTCACAAATATATATATATATATATGAAAAATTGCACTCGACGCAGGTCTCAAAGAGGCGACAACAGCTTCACTGTTAGACAATGTACATGATGCTCTACCACTGTTCCAATACACCTGCCCAGATAAGAAAGCCTCTAGGAACAGTTTTCATGTCCCCTGCTTCGGTATAACTGTTTTGAAAATCGGTACTTATTATAATCCATAGAAGGGTCTTGTATTAGAAACCCTGTTGGGAACCCATGACATCCCGGTAGGGTGCTTCTGGGTTACATGAGCATTCAAAAAAAGTAAAGCAAGGCGTACATGGAGAACACAATTGAGGCGACAAATTTGCAATGATAAGACGGGGAAAAATTTCACCCGCGCAAGGACTCGAACCATCAACAACAGCCTCTCAGATAGATAGTAAAGTCGAAGGTTCGAGCCCTTACGAGAATGAAAATTTTCTCCGTCTTATTGTTATTAAAATTGATTATTTCTTGCCTGTGTTTGTATATATATATATATATATATATATATATATATATATATATATATATATATAAAAAAATATATATATATAATATATATATATATAATATATATTATATATATATATATATATATATATATATATTTGTAAAAACACCATATAATTAAAAAAAATAACTTCAGCTAAATATGTTTATATATAAAGATCAAATAATTTAAAAAATTAATTTCATCTTCATATATATAAATAAATTCTATTTTGTTAGTTTAAATATACTTAAGATTATAAATTTATTTATCGCCTTATGGTGTTGGGGTTAGTGTGCTGAACTTGTGAATCGAAGGTCCGGAGTTCGATTCCCAGGTTCAGTTACGATAGTGTAGATTTGAATAACAACTAAGAACCGTTTTTTTTTGTTTTTTTTTTTGTTTTTTTTTAGACATAAAATGAACGTAACCTTGCGTTCATCTGTCCCCTTGAACGGATTGAACACAGACACATACATAATAAAAAGAGATATGTCAGGCTTGTTTGGATCTTTTTTAATTTTAATCTTTTATTTTTGAAAAACTTTCCTCTTCATCCATGAGCATCGAAAAATATGCATTAACCAACTAATTAATAGCAATTTCTTTGGCCTTTTCCTCTTCGCAAAGCTCTATTTTTCTGACTTCATCCATTATTTCCTTTTTATAAGCATCATTAACAATGGGAACCATTCATAGGAAATTCCTATTTTGACTAGAGATCATACATTTCAATAGTGTTCAATATTCCTTTTTTTCAATCATCCAAAAAATTTAAGACAAACTTCAACCAGTTTCAAATAAATAATTATTTATTTTATGAATTTTAAAAAAATGAAATTGAATAACAAGTCAATGTTGTTCCCTCATCATTTAGATATCAAGAATATTTTTAATGATTAATTGATTTATTATATTGCAGTAGTTTCCAATTTAATTTTTTTAAACCTCAAAAATATTATTAATAAAAAAGTATTAAATAAATGAATAAAAATAAAATAAAGGGGACTAAACAAACGGGTGAAATTTATTATTTATTTCGTTCACTGTAGGTTAATAAAAGAGGAGAGGTTCACTGTAAACTAAAATTGCAAGGTAGAATAAAACCAATGCGTAAAAAAAAAAGAAACAAAGAAACAATACGAAACTTCATGAATTACATAACTAACAATTGGAAATTCTTAGATTAGAACCCTGCAACTTTGAGTCATTCAGACTCATTCTATAATAAATATAATATATAATATATATAAAATATATAATATATAATATATTTAAATATTATATATATATAACTATAGTATATGAGATAATATATATATATAATAAATATAATATAAGAAATTAAGAAATTTCTATATATATATGATATATATATATATATATATATATATATATTATATAGTATATAAGTATATATTATATATATATATATATAATTATATAAAAAAAATTATATGATATATATATATATATATATAATATAATAATATATATATATATATATAATATATAATAATATATATATATAATATATATATATATATTATAATATATTATATATATTATATATATATAATATATACTTCAAATTAACTTTATTTCACTTTTCATCTAAGATAAAATATTTTTTATGTACAGTACCTATTAATAGAATATTTCAGAAATATTCTATTATTCTATATTTTAGATGTTTTCAATAATCATCATTTTTTCATTATAATTATTAAAATTGTTTTATGCATTAAAAATTTCTATATCTCATGAAAATGGTGTTTTTCCTAATACACCTTAAAAATAGTTCATATAGGGCATTGGTCGGCAAACCGCGGCTCGCGAGCCACATGCGGCTCTTTGGCGCCTTGAGTGTGGCTCTTCCACAAAACACCACGTGCGATTGAACTGCGATGACTGGTTTTCTTATTTCTATTTATGTGTCTTTATCTTTAGGTGAGTGCTCAGAAGCGATTTAATGAGAAAACATTTCCAGAAAGATTTGATGTCAACGCGTATGATAGTCGTATCTTGTATCTGTTACTAAAGGCAATAGTTTGACTACCGAGGGCGTGGAGATAGACGAAATAAGTATTACAAGACGAGTGTGGATGAGAGAGTTGGAAGGGGTCGACCTCAACAAACGTACCTCAATCAGATTTTGGACGTTTTTTGCAAAGGCCAGCTTAGGAGTACCTTAATTAAGTTAATATAACAACGTACCTTCCATTACAGTTTAAGTTTAAAAAATTTGGCTCTCAAAAGAAATTTCAATCGTTGTACTGTTGATATTTGGCTCTGCTGACTAATGAGTTTGCCGACCACTGATATAGGGCATTGACTTCTAATTTGTGGGAATGTAGTCATAAGGTTTATCAATTATACCTTCGATTAATGAATATAGAAAATAAGAAATTATTGAATAATTATGAAATAATAGGGTGAACTGCTTTAGTTTAAAAATTTTAATTTTGAAAAGTCTTTAGAAAAAAAATTTTTAAAAAGATTTATTCAAGTTGGGTTATTTTGTGGAAAAAATAATATCATAATCGTGACTAATTATTGTATACAGTATTTGAGATAAATTCTTATCAAATTGGTAAATACGCACTGCAATAGTGAACATCATGAGACAATCACGAGATTATCACACACACACATATATATTATATATATATATATATATATATATATATATATATATATAATGAAAAATTGCACTCGAAGTAGGACTCAAAGAGGCGACAACAGGTTCGCTGTTAGAAATGTACAAAATGATGCCTCTAAACCAACTGTTCCAAACACCTGTGCCCGATGAGAAAGCCTCTAAGGAACAGTTTCCATGTCCCACTGCTCGGTATTAAATGTTTTGAAAAATCGGTACTTATTATAATCCATAGAAGGGTCTTGGAAACCCTGTTGGGAATCCATGACATCCCGATATGTGTGCTTTTGGTTACCATGACGCATTCAAAAAGTAGTAAGCAAGGCGTACATGGAAAACACAATTGAGGCGACAAATTTGCAATGATAAGACGAAAACATTTCACTCACGCAAGGACTCGAACCATCACAACAGCCTTTCAGATAGATAGTAAAGTCGAAGGTTCGAGCCCTTATGAGAATGAAAATTTTCTCGACTATTGTTGTTACAAATTGATTGTTTCCTTGCAATTATAATATTATATATATATATATATATAATATTATATATTATATAAATATATATATATATATATTATATATATATATATAATATACCTATATATATTAATATAATTTTTGTTTTATGTATTTATATATATATACATTATATATATATATATATATAATAATACTATTTCTATTTTTGTAAAAACACCATATAATTCAAAAAAAATTGAAATTAGCTAATATTATATATAAAGATCAAATAATTTTAAAAAAATTAATTTCATCTTCGTATATATAAATAAATTCTATTTTGTTAGTTTAAATATATTTAGGATAATAAATTATTTATCTCCTTATGGTGTTGGGGTTAGTGTGCTGAACTTGTGAATTGAATGTCCGGAGTTCGATTCCCAGTTTCAGTTACGCTAGTGGATTTATGTACTCTGTAAAAGATTGTTTTTTTTATTTTATTTTTTTCTTTAACACAAAATCACCATTCGTGGGCAGGGCCCTATTCAAGGAAGGAACATAAAATAATAATAATAAAAAAAGATATGTCAAGCTTGTTTGTTCTTTATTTTCATTTTAAGCTCGAATGATCGGAATCTGTAATTTCAATAATCATGAGTATTTACAAAAGCTAAGAGGTCTTTTTTATTTATCTAATCTCTTTTTCTCTAAGCTCTAATCTCTTTTTTTTCCTCCCCTCGTTTATAAAAGAACTTCTGCACTAGACCCAAAAATATCTCTGATAGCCTCAATAAACCTTTTATTCCTTCTGTTATCGCAATAACGACAAGTATTTAGAACTGGATAAGCTAATCTCTCTTGCCTCTTGTGTTTTTTTCATCATATGGATAACTGGTGATTAATTTTCATACTTCATTGATCCTCTGAGTCATATTTATCTGGTATATTTTGCGATTATTATTATTATTATTATTATTATTATTATTATTATTATTATTATTATTATTATTATTATTATTATTATTATTATTATTATTATTATTATTATTATTATTATTTTTATTATTATTATTATAAATGGCATAATTTTCAATGTTGTTTAATAATTAATTGTTTATGATATATATTTCATATATTTTTTTCATGTTTAGTGTTTTTCAAATCAAATATGATCAACAATTGTTGTTGTTGTTGTTGTTGTTGTTGTTGTTGTTATTGTTGTTGTTGTTGTTGTTGGGATGCTTACTTTTCCATTCTTGTTTTCAATGACTTTGTTATATCTTTCACTATACATTTTATCTTTTCATTAACGAGCTCAACTGCTCAATCTATTCTTTAACCAATGACTCTAATTCTCTTTTCTCCCCGTTTTGCTTCTGGGAATCTCTCAGTTTCAGATTTCAGCTTCCTGTGTAATTTGTTTATTGCTTAGAGTACTTTGTAATTTTTGTCATATTTAATCCTTTAAAGTCACCTCTTTGCAAATTTAGCTACTTTAAATTTAAATACAAAAAATGGCACATATATATATATATATATATATAATATATATATATATATATATATATATATATATATATAATTATATAATATATATATTATATAAATAATATATATATATATTATCACCAGTAATATATATAATATATATATATATATAATTATATCCTCATTATATATATAATATATATTATATATAAATATTATATATATATATATATATTATAATATATAAATATATATATATTATATATAATATAATATATATATATAATATATTATATATATATATAATATGTATATTATATATATTATATCTTATCATATATATATATATAGTGTTTAATATATATATATAATAATAATATTAATATATAAAAAAAACATAATATATATATATATATATATATATATATATATATATATATAAAACACTGGAATTGATTTTATGCTACAATGATTAATATTTGATTTCGAAATTATTAATGTTGGTTTTCTAAAAATAAACGTCCCAAATTGTCTTTCAAAAAATAAATCAATTTGACCATTTTCATTAACCGGACTCTTTAAAAGAGACGAGTTTTTTTGGTTTCTTTTATTTATTCATATTTTTATTTTTAAATCCATAGAATAGATGTTCTAATATTTGGTGCTTTATTTATTTATTTATTTATTTATTTATTTATTTATTTATTTATTTAAATTTATTATTCATTTATTTCTTTTTCATTTATCTATTCATTTTTCATTTATTTATTTATTATTCATTTATTTATTTGTTTATTTATTTATTTATTTATTTATTTATTTATTTATTTATTTATTTATTTATTTATTTGATATTTCTTCTTCTTCTTCTTCTTCTTCTTCTTCTTCTTCTTCTTCTTCTTCTTCTTCTTCTTCTTCTTCTTCTTCTTCTTCTTCTTCTTCTTCTTCTTCTTCTTCTTCTTTCTTCGGCATTCTAATTTCTTATTTCTTATTACTTATTTCTTATTCCTTTCTTCTTCTTTCTTCTTCTTCTTCTTTCTTTCTTCTTTTTCTTTTTTTCTTTTATTTATTTTTATTTTTTATTTTTCTTTTTCTTTTTCATTTTCTTTTACTTTTTCTTTTCTAATTCTTTTTCTTCTTTTTTATCTCTCCTTATCCTTTTTTCTTTTTCTTTTTCTTCTTTTTCTTTATATTTTTATTATTATTATTATTATTATAAGTTTTATTATTTTATTATTATTATTATTATTATTATTATTATTATTATTATTATTATTATTATTATTATTATTATTATTATTATTATTATTATTATTATTATTATTATTATTATTATTATTATTATTATTATTAGTAGTAGTAGTAGTAGTAGTAGTAGTAGTAGTAGTAGTAGTAGTAGTAGTAGTAGTAGTAGTAGTAGTATTATAGCAGAAAAACAATGCAAATAATTACCACAAAATTATTTTTAGAATTTTCACCTCAAACTAATTTGAAATTTCTTTGACATTTCAAGTTAAAATTTTAAAATGAAATTTCATGAATAAGAACTGATTAAAAACTTTGAAATAATTTTCTTTTTCTAAGAAAAAAATTTAAGCGAAATTATAAAAAACAGGATAATAACTTTACTTCATCATTACGCGAATGTAATGCGATTAACCATCATTACAAGAATATTTCTTCCACGAATTTATAATTATAGTAAAAAAAAATTCCTTTGCAATAAGAAGAATAGGAAAAAAAGTCGAAACGATTTTGTTTTAAATTATTATTCAATAATTTTTAATTGCAAACTTTGAGTTGATGATTAATGAGAATACCCTTTTTAGGTCATACTGATAATAGCTTATTTTGACTTACCAATTATTATTATTATTATTATTATTATTATTATTATTATTATTATTATATTAATTATTATATGTATAATTATTATTATTATTTTATTATTATCTATTATATTTTATTATAATTAATTATTAAATTAATTATTATTATTACATTATTACTTAATTATTATTATTTTATATTATTATTTTATTAGATTATGATATGGAAATTATGATTATTAAATTTTTTTATTATGCATCATCATCATCATCATCGTCATCATCATCATCATTATTATTTTTATTTTTATTTTTATTTTTATTTTTATTTTTATTTTTATTTTTATTTTATTTTAATTTATTATTTTATTTAGTTTTAAATTTTTTATTATTATTATATAATATTATTATTATTATTATTATTATTATTATTATTATTATTATTATTATTATTATTATTATTATTATTATTATTATTATTATTATTATTATTATTATTATTATATTATTATTATTATTATTTTATTAATTATTATTATTTATTATTATTGTTGATGTATAAATTTAATTATTTATAACAATATAATGAAATGAAAACTATAAAAGATATATATATAATGAAAATTATTAAATTAAAATTAAACATAAATCGTGATTGATAGAAGATAAATCAGAAATTGAGTTCAGGTTACACTTCATGAATGTAAAGGCCCTCTCCAAGATTTTCCCCTGTTGCGAAAAATAGTGGACGGAGGCAAAATTGAGAACGCACTAGGTAAGTGAATGGGATGAGTCCTCAAAAAATAGATAAAGAAAGAAAGATAAAGAGAAAATTTTCCATATTTTAAGTACGAAGTATTAGATGAAAATTCAGGCGAGGATAGAGGAAGATATTGGTGCGGAAAGAGAATCTTATGTTTGGACCACGAAAAGATAGAAAAAACAAGGGGCAATCTAGCAAGTTGTAGGCCTGTCTGACCTACATAGCGGGCATTACAGCACACTTATACAAGTATACTATCGAGGAGTGCAACTCCTTAGGAATTTATTTTAATTTTACATTTAATATTTTTCATTAATTATGTCATTTTATAATTTTCAATTTTATTAATACTGTTATAATACTAGATTATTTCAAGTTAGTAGTCCCAAACACCAACCAGAATTATGTATAAAAATTTGGTACTAAATAATGTTCCGATCTTCATCTTGTTCATAAATCATCATTCTTTTGTTTGATTCCCACTTAATTGTAAGGTTAGTAAAAACGATAGGTTATTATTAAGATTATAATATTTTCGTAATTTTTTATTTTTTTGTGTTTATAAATTTTTTTATATTTTTATATATTTATAATAATCACATATATTGTAGACATTGTTTTGTAACATATAATTTTCTATTTACTTAGAGCTGATGATAGCACTTAGACTATAGTGCGAAACCGTCCCTTAAATAAAACTATGGCACTCTACTCTCCTTGGAGGTTTGCTCTTCCTGGGTTCAATTAAATAATACATTATATATTATAATATATATATATGATTCTATATATATATTATATATATATATATAATATATGATAATAATATAAATATCATATATAATAATATATATATATATAATATATAATAAATATAAAAAGTGTTTTGGATTATGTTCGCCACATCTTTAATTTTTTTTAAGTTTAAAATGTAAGGTTTGTGTGTGTGTGTGTGTGGTGTGTGTTGTGTGTGTGTGTGTGTGTGTGTGTGTGTGTGTATGGTATGTGTATGTATGTGTGTGTGAGAGAGAGAAAAGAAAATTTTAATAAATATTGACAGTATTGTCGAAATAATAACTATAATAAAATATTTAACTATTATTTTATCCTAAAATAATCAAAAAATGATGAAAAAAAAAAAAAAAAAACATTAGTTATATCTACTACAATAATTAAATAATTACACTAATTATTATCATCAAAGAAAAAAAAGTTTAAATCAATTTCAAAAGAGAATATATAAAAATTTAACAAAGAATGAATTAAATTAAATAAGAAAATATTTTTTTGTAAGATTTATTTAAAAATTAGAGAATTATAAATTGTATATTTTTAATTATTAATTTTTTTTAAATGCGTTATTTACTTTTAAAATTCATTGAATATAAAAAATTGTATAAACAAAGGGAATTTAAGGTTTTTTTTCTCACAAAAACAATTTTAAAATTTTACTTTTGAAAGTATAATAAAAAATAAGAATAATCATAAACTATGTAGTCAATAACTTTATATATATATAATAATATATACATATATATAATAATATAGATATAATAATAACAATAATAGATAGTGAAAAAGAAGAGTGTACATAAAGTATATAATATAGTATATATATATATATATATATATAAATTATATAATATATATATATATATATATATAATATATAATATTATATAATATCCCACAAGGAGGAAGCCGGGAAGGGACTTTCGTCAACTTTTTTACTACATAAAAACTCGTTCGGGCTCATCATCCTCATCTCTCTCAATCTCCAAGATCTCTCTCTCTCTCTAAATATATATATATATATTATATATATATATATAATAATATATTATATATATATTATATATATTATAATATATATATAATATATATAGATACTTGACGTTATTCCTATCTTAAAGTTTTACTTTAATTTAAAGTCATTTCATTATTACGTACCATATTTCAATTAATTCTTATTTTCTAACCATTATTCTTAAGTTATTCTTATAATTTTTTACTTATTTTATGTATTTTATTAAAATATTCTTTGGATATAAAAATAATTATTTATTATGTATAGTATTTAAACATATTAATTATTTCACGATATTATTTATAAACAATTTTATTCTTAATTCACAGACACAATCTCCGCTAGTTTCGCATTGGGCAAGATATGAAAACACAAAGAATAATGAAATTAAAGATAGCGTTATTTAATACGATTATTACCTTATTTTTTTCATAGAGACGTAGGAACGATGGGCAAAGAAAAATAAAGAGATAAAAAGGGATAAAAGTAAAAGGATAAAAAGGCATAAAAATAAAGGGATAGTTCCCGGCCGGAAACCAAGTTAGGGTGATCGCGCGCCGGACCGGAAAACATATTGTCTTTTTTTTTCTTTCTTCCTCTCTTTATACTCTATTTCTGGTTACTATTTTTCTCTAGTTATGTATTATTAATTTATTAATATTTTAGTGGGATTGTCCTGTTTTAGGCGTTTGGAATCGGATGATTGTCATGGACTTCTAGTCAGAACAATTCGAGTTCCGGGGAACGCTGGTTCTGGTTACATCCCTAATATATATATAATATAATATATATATATATAATATTTATATATATATATATATATATATATTTATATATATATAATATATATATATATATATAGTTCATATTTAAGCGCAATTATATCAATAGGCTATTCAAAAACCAAACTGAGATTAAAATAGAGGTTAGGAAATTAGATTTTTTAACACATTCAGGAACGATGAAGAGAAAGTCATCTTTGAAGAAAGATTACAGTGATAGTTTACTTTTGCTGTGACAAAAAAGAATGAAGTGGTTAACATGCACCAATTTAATAATAGTGATGTGTTTAGTATAAAATATAAGTAATATTTAATTATATTTCTCTATAATTCAGAAGAACTCATTTCACGGGCGAGAGCGTATTTTGATATACTGCCCTGAAAATTTCTATTGGTCGTGCGATATCTCTGGTACCTGCGTTCGACATGAGGGGTGAGTTAATTGTATTAAGATAAAAAGGTATTTGTAACCTTTTTATTAAAATTTCCAAAATGCAGAGAAGAACTCAAGCTGCAGTGGTTGATATACTTTGTGCCGCGTTGGAACAAAGATTGCACTCATCTTTGTTTATTACAAGGAATAAAGTAAATGGTAAGAACAAAAACTTGGAAAGTATTTTAATCGTAAAAACTTTAAAATCTGAAAATCAGTTAAGGGTTTAACCCATTAATGGTTCATAAAACAATTGTAGAATATTAGGAATAATCAACTAGATATAATAAAACTTTGGTGGTTTTAGCAGCATCAGTCAACTTCTACAGGTGAGCTATTGGTGTTTCTTATCAGTGAAATTTAGTCAAATTGGTAGCAGTGCGAAGTTCGAAAGCTGAAGTGTAGGAGAGGGACAAGAACAGGATGCCTAAAGTTTTGAGGAGCAGAAAGGGAGAATTTTGAAGAATGGAAGGAAAAGTAAACATGGTTACTTATAGAGAAAGAATATGTGAGGTACCCAGGATTGGAAATTAAATAAAGAGGAGGAGGAAAAAGCCTCATAAGAAGGAAGGGCGGGAGGGAAAGGATTTTATAATAGAAAAATTGGGATTACGATACAGTAAAGAGCATAGGTAGAGGTTATGAAGAAAAAGATGGAGAATATTCTACAGAAGAAAAGTTTTAAAATTATGCATAGGAATGTCAAAAAGATATGGTTGGAAATGCAAAACAATGGATATTAAGACAGCATACCTGCAAGGAAATAAACTGGAAAGAGCAATATACTGTATCACCTTCAAAAGAAGCGAGAAGAGATAAAATATGGAAATTAAAGAAGGTAGTTTATGGATTGAAAGATGCAGCTAATGTTTGGTATCATAAAGTGGTAAAAACAATGAAAGAAGTAGGGGGAGAGAAATGCTCTTTAGATTGAACAATATTTAGTTGGAAGAGAAATAACTAACTAACAGAGTAATGGGTACCCACATGGATGATTTATTCTATGGAGGAAATGATGCATTCAAAGATAAATTTATTTAAAGATAAATTTCTCAAGAAATCATAGGGACAAATTAAAAAAGGGACCTGAGGAGCCAGGATTATTTAAATATATAGGAGTGGAAGTGAAACAGGAAAAAGAATATTTGTGGATGAATCAAGAAAAATATGTAAAACAGATGCAAAACTTCGGTGGTATTACCAGCATCAGTCAACCTCTATAAGTGAGCTATTGGTACTTCTTATCAGGAAAATTTAGTCAATAATGATTATTTATAGAGGAATGTGCTGACTTTTCATGATTTTTATACTTAATCATATTAAAGTAAGCATTCAATACGTTGAAAAATCTACTAATATAATTTTACCATTTGTAAGAAACTGGTTTTGAGGTGAAGCAGAACCTTTTTGGAAGTGGTGGTATAAATTAATTTTTTTCTTTTCTTTTTTGCATTGAAATCACAAAATGCTTTTGAAAATAAGATGAAGCCAAGGTCTGTCCAAATTATTTACCCTCTTTCATTTCATTTCAGGAGGACAAATTAGTTCAAAATAATGGAAAAACATTACTTTACCTCTGCAGAAGAAGAAAAAGAAAAAAATGAATTCAACATAGGCCTATATAAAGGAAAAATTGTTTACACCTACATTTAAAATGTTAAATGGAAATTTTAAATAATTTAATTAAATATCTGTGATACAAGTTATGAAAGTGTTTTTTTTCCTTAGATACAGGAGAGGCTAATATTCATTAGGCTACGGTAAAGCAAATGAAGAAATACTGATTATGCTTAATCAAATACTGTATCCTTCATAGGATGCTTAATCGAGTGTGCGGTGAAAAAAAAGAATGTCCAGTCTATCTTTAAAAGAAAAGGAAAGATTTGGATTCAGTTTTTAAGATTAGAATATATGAGGGCTGTCTAAAAAGTATCCGACCTTTGGCTCTAAAAAAATAAATTACTTACCATTGGATTGGGACTTTAATCCCCTTCAAAGTAGGCCCCTTGCGCCTCCACACACTTAGCCCACCATTCTTTCCACTTCCAAAAACAATTCTGGAAGGCTTCTTTCAGAATGGTGTTCAACTCCGCCGTCGCATTCTGCATTATCTCGTTTCTACTGTGAAAACGGAATCCTTTCAATGGGCTCTTCAATTTCGGAAATAACCAGAAGTCGCAAGGACAACATGTCTGGTGAGTAGGAAGGTTGGCGAACGACTGCAATTCCATGTTTCGCCAAGAAAGTCTGAATCAATTGCGATGTATGAGATGGAGCATTGTTGTGATGCAACTGCCAATTTTTTGGCATCCAGAGATCTGGTCTTTTGCTGTAAATTGCTTCACGAGTCTGCAGAGCACTTCTTGATAGTACTCTTTTGTCACGGTTTGTCCTTCCGGTGCGTACTTGTGATGCACAATTCCACGGATATCAGAGAACACTATTAGCATCACCTTGATTTGGCTTCTCACCTGTCACGCTTTTTTCGCCCTTGGGGATGTGGAATGCCTCCATTGCGACGACTGATTTTGTTTCTGGGTCATATCTGTATACCCATGACTCATCTCATTATAATGTTGTTCAGAAACTCAAGGTCAGTGTTGGCAGTATCCGACAAGTCCTGTGCATCTGCTTGTTAAACTCATTCACTCATTTTACAAAAAATAAAATTTTGATGGGCATGTGCAACAGCACCGCACTCGACTGCACGTGGGGAACGACTGACTCACTGGAACAAAGAAAAATTTCAAGCATACACATTAAACTTTCTTCTTCAAATGTGCACAGTAACCCAGTCCTAGCATCAATACTTTGCATGCAAAAATTGAAGGTCGGATACTTTTTAGACAGCCCTTGTATGAGTATATATAGGCATAGATAAAAAAAAAAAAAAAAAAAGACAAAAGTGTAGGAGGAAAATTCTAGGTGAATGCAGGCTTCTAAAAAATGAAATTAGCTATAAAGTAAAATTATAAAACCAACTTTGGCTTATAACTTCGAGAAGATGTCATTACCAAAATGCAATGAGTGGGAAATATAATTTTGAATTAAGCTAAATTATACTAAAAAGTTCAGAAGAATTTTTTTCTCCCACTTTTTCAAAGTTTCATTATTCTTTGAAATTTACTTTCAAGAAATATTAAAATCAGGAAAGCGTTCCATTAGTAAAAAAGGTACCAGTATATCATAATCAACTTCTTAAATCATGATAGTTTAAGAAAAAAAATGCAGTAAATTATTAATTATATAATATATATATATATATATATATATATATATTATATATATATATTATCATAAGTAATATTATATATATATATATTATATATATATGTATATATATATACTATAATATATATATATATATATTATATATATGTATATTATTTATATATTATATATATTATATTATATATATTATATAATTTATATATATATATAATATATCTATATATTATATCATATATATATATATATAAATAGCATATATTATATATTATATAATATATATATTATATATATATATATATATAATTAACCTGGTACTATGCATGTTATATGATTCATATGATAATATCATCATCAGAACAAAAATGAACCTATAAGTTATTTAGGGCAATTTTCAAAGTTATTACTGTATATAATTACAATCTAAGAAAAAAGAAAGCTGAACATAACTAAAATTTTCCTAATAAAGAGCTTTACTTACATGTAACAATATAGTATTAGCAAGCCAAATATAAGGCCTATACTGGGTAGTTAAAGTCTACAGGTTGTATGTTTTTTCATTCTTCTTACTGAGCCCTAAGCTTGAGGTACTGGTATTTCCTGTGTGTGTCTTCTGATAAATCTTCTAACAAAGTTAGGAAGCTTAAATATTTTCATTTCTTCAAATTCATTTAACTTAGTATATATTTGTTTCTTGGATTACAAGTACAAAAAGTTATTCAAATATATATATATATAATATACTTATATATAACTAGGTTTATATAATAATATATATATATATATATATATATATATATATATATATATATATATATATTATATATATATATATAATATATATATATATATATATATATGTTAATATTATATTCTATATATATATATATATATATATATATATATATATATATATATCACTATATATATATATATATTATATAATATATATATATATATATATATATATATATATATATAATAGGTTTCAAAAAATAGTTTTCAAAATTTTTGGGGGAGCAATTTCAGAAAGCCTAAAAAAAATATATAAATTTTACCCATTTTTGGTTGACACTAGCTGAAATGAGCTTCCCTAACGTGTTAGTAGTAAGAATGATAAATTAGCCACATTGCCAGATTTAGCCGATTTTTGGATAAATCTGGCAACCTTAGCAACAATTTAGCTACTTTTTAGTTTTTGTTGTTGTTGCGTATGTTTATATAGGTTTTCAATGCCTCTGAGTCGATTGGCCACCCCAGTCAAGGATGAGTGGGTGCCCAAAAACCTGGAAATGCTCGTAGAGGGATGAAATTTGTTGAGTGCATAGAAGAGAATGAATGAAATAGAGTCCTGATGTTAAATTAAGTGATGGAGCACATGTACCAGAGTCAGAGTTGAATCCAGATCCGGAGCCAGACTGAATTCTGGCTCCAGCTGCATATTAGGTCAAATGAGATGTTTTTATGTTTTTAATGACGTAGATTTCTAATTTTAGAGTTCCAAGACCCTCAAATGAGCCAGAAGATCCCCTGGAGTAGGGTCCCAACTGAAAAGAACAGAGTGAATGGTGCAGAAGAAATGAAGGAAGATGGAATGGAATCAACTGAAATTGCCCCAGGTTCATAATGTTAAATAACTTTTTAATGAAATGTGCTATCAATATGTAGCTATTTTAATTGTATACATAGCTTAAAAGCTGTACTTTCAAAGACTGGGTGAACAAATTTTACATTTTTTTTTATTTTTCGTACACAGACCTTATAAATCAAAATAAAAATTTAAAAAAAATTTTTTTTTTAAGAAAAATAAAAAATCTAGGTTATTTATATATTTAAAAAAAAAGATTTTTTTTTTTTTGCAGTTCACTGCACCTGTTAGTCTGCTACAACTTTTATTAAAATTTTTTTTTTTATAAAATTTTTATTTTTTGTAAAACAAAACTACAAAATTCTGAAATTGCCCCGAGTTGGGGGTATATATATATATATATTATATTACTATATATATATATATATTATATATATATATATATATATATCATATATTATATATTATAGTATATATATATAGTAGTATATATATATATATATAGCTATATATATATATAATATATATATAACATATATTATATTATATATATATATATATATATATATATATATATATATATAATAATATATATATATATATTATATCTATACTATAATATATATTAATATACGTATATATATATATATATATATAGTATTATATATATTATATATATATATATATTATATATACTATATATATTACTACTTATTAATTATATATAGTATATTCAGGTCTGGGTTCAAGTACAAGTATTCGTACTATACTTAAAGTTACAAATTTTTCTTGGAGAACTTGTATGTAGTATCTAAACCTTCAGTAGTACTTGTGCACTTGGTGCCACCTTTTGTATAACATCAAAATCCAAGCACACACTTAAAATATCCTAATTTACAATCTACTATGGGACCAGTACCTCATAGTGAAGACTTTCCTGTACCCGAACCTCCCCAACAAATGGCACTAAGAGATGGCAAGTCAAGGGATGAGGTAATATCGGAAAAAACAGAAGACCTGGATCAAACATTTCAGCCTATTTGTTCAAGTGAACCACATTCGTTGAGTCAGATTTATTTTGTGTGTGATTTAAACTTGCCAAAAATGGAAGCTGAACTCCTTGGTTCAAGGTTAAAGGGATGGAATTTTCTCCAAAAAGAAAAGTTTGTTTTTATCTTGACAGGCATTGTGGTTTTGAAAAGTTTTTCTCACTTGAGAATGGTATAGTGTATTGTAATGATGCACTGGTATATTCTGTTATGGAGGAATTTTGCCACACATATAAAAAGCATGAATGGAGCTTGTTTATTGACACTTCAAAAGTAAGTTTGAAAGCAGAAATGTGTTTCCCTCTTATTCTGATACATGCACCTTACATAAAGGAAACATATGAGAGTATGAAGCTCCCATTGCTAAAAATTAAGTATGAGGATCATAAGTGGAATATATGTGGTGATCTAAATGTCATGTTGTTGAGGTCAGTGCCTAAGCTGGGTTATTATACCAAATTTTCTTGCTTTCATTGTGAGTGGGACGGTCAGGATAAGATAAATCATTATCAGATGAACGTGTGGCCATAACAATTTGACACCAGAAGAAATATGTCATTAATCCTCACCTTGTTGATTCTCATAAAATTTATCTGACTTCCTTGCATATTAAGCTAGGATCAGGGTTGGTGATTTTTTATGATTTTTTTGATTTACTTAGGCAAAAGTTGCCTTTTTAATTACTATTTTGATAAAATTAGTAAATAATCCTAATTACTTAATTAATAATAAGCTTAGTAAATATATATAATTATTATTTAATTTAATTAATTTATTTAAATTATATATATAAACCGTAACACTGGGTAACTTGGAACGGGTTTTAACTTCAATTAAAAATTTTTTTATATTGCAGTGATATAAAATGGTTAGTAAGTAAATAAAAATACGGATGAAACATTGTAGTATATTTACTTGCAATTTATGTGTTCCTTCTGCTGTTTATATCTTAAAAGGAGGGTCATAACTGAAGTAAGGTGACAAAACTTCAACAGGGTTACTTGGAACACCCATTCCAAGTTACCCAGGGAGGCCATTTCAAGTTAAATTCTTGACAGTAAGTACTTAAATTTGGTTATATCATATTGAGTCCCCATCTTACAACACCTATGATTGCAGCAAGGTGCTCCTTTAGGTCCTCCCTCTGTCCACATCGTATACAAGGTGCATTTGCCTCCTGGAGGGTTTTTATATACAACATATGGAGGCAGAAGGGTGCCATCGGCTGACACACACAACATTGCAGTTACACACAACTTGGTGTAATTTGCAACACAATCTGGGTATTTGATCCCCCTTCGGTTTCATCGTAATTGAATAGGCCTATTTGGTTTGCTCCCAATCGTAAGGACATGCTTCCATTCCTTGAACGGTAGCTTCAAGAGCCTGCACCAACTGCCAATTACTATAATCAGCATAAACTCTCATTCCTTTTTATGTAATATATGACATCTTGAAATTTTGATAAATATGGTACTTAATATCTTCTTTAGTTAAGTAATTATTTTTAAACTAAATTTTAATTTTTAAAAAGTAAATTTAATCATCAGTTTCTTTAAATCTATTAAACAGTGTGACAAAAGCAAATCAGTAGAAAAATGCATTTTAAAACAGTGGGGGCAACTTGGAATACCCATTCCAAGTAGCCCCAGTGTTAAAAAAAATTTCATAACTTAAAAATAGCAAAAAAAAATTTTTATCACTTAGATATGTCAAAAAAATACCTTATCATACATGCCAAATTTGGGGGGGGTCAGATATTCCTGACCAGAAATATGGGGTAACATTTTTCAGGGGTTTGAAAATTAGTAGAAAATGAAAAACTACACATTTGGATGTAAAACAGGATATTAAAGGTTTGTGTTTTACATTCATATACCGTCTTAAAGAGCATCATTTCACAAACAAAATGAGCCTACAACCACCTTTCTACTCCAAATAGTTTGGGAATTGTCAACAAAAATGTAAACATTGGTCAAAAGTGTTCCAAGTATCCCTGTTTTACGGTAATATATATATATATATTATATAATATATATATATTATTATAATATATATATATTATTTTTTTATATAATATATATATATATATATATATATATATATATTATATATATATATATATATATAATATGAGTAATATAATTTTATTTATTTCTTTATTGAAAATGATTTGAAACTACATTGAATGATTTGCTTATTATATAGGCCTAGATGAAATATACTTATCATTAAGCGGGGATAAGATAAATCATTATCAGAAGAAAGTGTGGCCACAAAAATTTCTGACTCTAGGAGAGAAAAATGTCATCATTCCTCCCCTTGTTGCTTCTCATAAAATTTATCTGCCTTCCTTACATATTAAGCTAGGATTAATGAAAAATTTTGTCAAAGGTATGGATAGAACTTTCAATGGATTCACATATTTAAGAACTAAATTTCAAAGAATAAGTGAAGCTAAAATCAAGGAAGGTATTTTTATTGGGCCACAGATTAGGGAGCTGATGAATGACCAACAGTTTGAGGAAGAGCTTAAGGATGTTAAAAAAAACTGAGCTGTCTATTAAGAAAGTTAGAGACTTTTTTGAGGAACCACAGATCAGAGAACTATACTGACATTGTGAAAGAGATACCAACATCATCAACATCATACAAGGCCTTGGGATGCAATAGGAGCCTAAAATCCACTTCTTCGACTCTCCCATATATATATATACGAGGCTGTCTAAAAAAGTATCCGACCTTCATTTTTGCATGCAAAGTATTGATGCTAGGACTGGGTTACTGTGCACATTTGAAGAAGAAAGTTTAATGTGTATGCTTGAAATTTTTCTTTGTTCCAGTGAGTCAGTCGTTCCCCACGTGCAGTCGAGTGCGGTGCTGTTGCACATGCCCATCAAAATTTTATTTTTTGTAAAATGAGTGAATGAGTTTAACAAGCAGTTGCACAGGACTTGTCGGATACTGCCAACACTGACCTTGAGTTTCTGAACAACATTATAATGAGATGAGTCATGGGTATACAGATATGACCCAGAAACAAAATCAGTCGTCGCAATGGAGGCATTCCACATCCCCAAGGGCGAAAAAAGCGTGACAGGTGAGAAGCCAAATCAAGGTGATGCTAATAGTGTTCTCTGATATCCGTGGAATTGTGCATCACAAGTACGCACCGGAAGGACAAACCGTGACAAAAGAGTACTATCAAGAAGTGCTCTGCAGACTCGTGAAGCAATTTACAGCAAAAGACCAGATCTCTGGATGCCAAAAAATTGGCAGTTGCATCACAACAATGCTCCATCTCATACATCGCAATTGATTCAGACTTTCTTGGCGAAACATGGAATTGCAGTCGTTCGCCAACCTTCCTACTCACCAGACATGTTGTCCTTGCGACTTCTGGTTATTTCCGAAATTGAAGAGCCCATTGAAAGGATTCCGTTTTCACAGTAGAAACGAGATAATGCAGAATGCGACGGCGGAGTTGAACACCATTCTGAAAGAAGCCTTCCAGAATTGTTTTTGGAAGTGGAAAGAATGGTGGGCTAAGTGTGTGGAGGCGCAAGGGGCCTACTTTGAAGGGGATTAAAGTCCCAATCCAATGGTAAGTAATTTATTTTTTTAGAGCCAAAGGTCGGATACTTTTTAGACAGCCCTCATATATTCTAATCTTAAAAACTGAATCCAAATCTTTCCTTTTCTTTTAAAGATAGACTGGACATTCTTTTTTTTCACCGCACACTCGATTAAGCATCCTATGAAGGATACAGTATTTGATTAAGCATAATCAGTATTTCTTCATTTGCTTTACCGTAGCCTAATGAATATTAGCCTCTCCTGTATCTAAGGAAAAAAAACACTTTCATAACTTGTATCACAGATATTTAATTAAATTATTTAAAATTTCCATTTAACATTTTAAATGTAGGTGTAAACAATTTTTCCTTTATATAGGCCTATGTTGAATTCATTTTTTTCTTTTTCTTCTTCTGCAGAGGTAAAGTAATGTTTTTCCATTATTTTGAACTAATTTGTCCTCCTGAAATGAAATGAAAGAGGGTAAATAATTTGGACAGACCTTGGCTTCATCTTATTTTCAAAAGCATTTTGTGATTTCAATGCAAAAAAGAAAAGAAAAAAATTAATTTATACCACCACTTCCAAAAAGGTTCTGCTTCACCTCAAAACCAGTTTCTTACAAATGGTAAAATTATATTAGTAGATTTTTCAACGTATTGAATGCTTACTTTAATATGATTAAGTATAAAAATCATGAAAAGTCAGCACATTCCTCTATAAATAATCATTATTGACTAAATTTTCCTGATAAGAAGTACCAATAGCTCACTTATAGAGGTTGACTGATGCTGGTAATACCACCGAAGTTTTGCATCTGTTTTACATATTTTTCTTGATTCATCCACAAATATTCTTTTTCCTGTTTCACTTCCACTCCTATATATTTAAATAATCCTGGCTCCTCAGGTCCCTTTTTTAATTTGTCCCTATGATTTCTTGAGAAATTTATCTTTAAATAAATTTATCTTTGAATGCATCATTTCCTCCATAGAATAAATCATCCATGTGGGTACCCATTACTCTGTTAGTTAGTTATTTCTCTTCCAACTAAATATTGTTCAATCTAAAGAGCATTTCTCTCCCCCTACTTCTTTCATTGTTTTTACCACTTTATGATACCAAACATTAGCTGCATCTTTCAATCCATAAACTACCTTCTTTAATTTCCATATTTTATCTCTTCTCGCTTCTTTTGAAGGTGATACAGTATATTGCTCTTTCCAGTTTATTTCCTTGCAGGTATGCTGTCTTAATATCCATTGTTTTGCATTTCCAACCATATCTTTTTGACATTCCTATGCATAATTTTAAAACTTTTCTTCTGTAGAATATTCTCCATCTTTTTCTTCATAACCTCTACCTATGCTCTTTACTGTATCGTAATCCCAATTTTTCTATTATAAAATCCTTTCCCTCCCGCCCTTCCTTCTTATGAGGCTTTTTCCTCCTCCTCTTTATTTAATTTCCAATCCTGGGTACCTCACATATTCTTTCTCTATAAGTAACCATGTTTACTTTTCCTTCCATTCTTCAAAATTCTCCCTTTCTGCTCCTCAAAACTTTAGGCATCCTGTTCTTGTCCCTCTCCTACACTTCAGCTTTCGAACTTCGCACTGCTACCAATTTGACTAAATTTCACTGATAAGAAACACCAATAGCTCACCTGTAGAAGTTGACTGATGCTGCTAAAACCACCAAAGTTTTATTATATCTAGTTGATTATTCCTAATATTCTACAATTGTTTTATTGAAACCATTAATGGGTTAAACCCTTTAACTGATTCTTCAGATTTTAAAATTTTTACGATAAAATACTTCCAAGTTTTTGTCCTTACCATTGTTACTTTATTCCTTGTAATAGAACAAAGATGAGTGCATCTTTGTTCAAAGGCGCACAAATAATATAACCACTGCAGTTGGTCTTTCTGTGCATTTTGGAAATTTTTAATAGGATTTTGACTTTCACTTTTTATCTTAATACATTCACTGTTCTTGTAATGGAGAAAATAATGACATACTTATATTTTTATACCAAACACATCACTATTATTAAATTGTATTAACCACTTCACTTCTTTTTTGTCACAAGCAAAAGTAAACTATCACTGTAAATCTTTCTTCAAAGATGACTTCTCTCATCTTCCTGTAATTATAAAATATTCATTTCTTAGTTTAGTAGTTTTAATCAATTATTATTTTTTGTATAGCCATTGATATCAGAATTGGCTTAAATATGAATATTTGTATATCTTTATATATATATATATATATATATATATATATATATGTATATATATATAACGCAAACATTTTCTTACTGCTATAACATATTGAGGATGTAGACAGGTTCCGACCGGAACGCCTCGATTTTTAGAAGTTCGGTTCCGGCGGAACAGCTTGGTTCCGGCGGGCTTGCAATTTTCTGCTTTTTCAAATGTCTTTCTTAAAATTCAGTAATTAATTTGTCATTTACTCGGTTTTATAAAAAAAATAATATAAAAAATTGATATATATGAACAAATATGATGATAAAAATGACCTCGACTCTATACTTTCGAAAACTTTAAATATGAAACAATATTTTCACACTCAGAACTGGTGGTAGCTTTAATACTCTAGGGTTGGGGATTTTTTTTTTTTTTTTTTTTTTTTTTTTTTTTTACAAATTTCTTTTTTAATTATTATTTTTATAAAATTAGTAAATAATCCTAATTATTACCTAATTAATAATAAGTTTAGTAAATATAATTATTATTTAGTTTAATTAAGTTGTTTAAATTATATATATATATATATATATATATATATATATATATATATATATATATATATATATATATATATATATATATATATATATACTCTCTCTTCTTTATAACTATCTTCTTCTAATATATATAGTATATATATATATATATATATCTATATATATATATATATATATATATATATATATATATATATGCTATAATAAATATCTGGGAGTACTCTAATTTTATTTATTTCTTTATTAAAAATGACTTGAAACTACATTGATGAATTTACTTATTATATAGATGAAATATACTTATCATTAATTAGGTGATAGCTATGAATAATTATTAATTTAGAAAAAAAAATTTGCCTAAAAAATAAAAAAATAATTAAAAAAAAATAAAAAATAAAAAAATTACGTAAAACAAATCAGTTAATTTAAATCATTTGATTTTTTTTTGTGCCAACCCTGCTCTAGAATCTAGACCTGGGGATAAATAAAATTTGAACAGGGTATTATTATTATTATTATTATTATTATTATTATTATTATTATTATTATTATTATTATTATTATTATTATTATTATTATTATTATTATTATTATTAATATTGTTTTTGTTTCGTTTTAGTAATTTGATGGTTATTATCATCATCATTATTATCATCATCATCATCGTCATCATCATCATCATCCATCATCATCATCATCGTATCATCATCATCATCATCTCATCATCATCATCAATAAATAAATAAATCATCATCATCATCATCATCATCTGCATCACTCATCATCATCATCATCATAAATCATCATCGCATCATCATCATCATCATCTCATCATCATCATGTCATCATCATGTCATCATCATCATCATCATCATCATCATCATCATCATCATCATCATCATCATCATCATCATCATCATCATCATCATCATCATCATCATCATCATCATCATCATCATCATCATCATTATCATTATCATTATTATTATTATTATTATTAAAAGAAATTAACTTTAAAGTAGAAACTACTACAAAACAAAATATTAACTAAACTGTTTAAGCAAAAATTTAAAAAAATTTTAAAACAAGATTCCATAATTTTTTTACTTAAAAATGTATATATTTATTTGAATATTGAAATGTTATAGTGTAGGAAAATAAGTTGCTCTCCCATGTTGTGGAGTTAATTAAGTTAAACGTGATCTCTTATCCTCAAACATGTTAACCGCTTCTAAAAAAAGTTTTTAAATAAAAGCTTTCTGAAAAATGCTTTTAAACTTTGAAAGACTTGTAGAACTTTTTATATAGTTTATTCCAATTTTACTTAATAAATTTCGATCCGCTTATCCAAATTTTGGCTTTAGAACAAGAGCTCACAGTGTGGATTAGTGATGCGCTTGAATATTCGCATTTTTCATGCGGATGGTGATTTTAACATCAGCGGATCTTGATGTTTAATATATATATATATATATATATATATATATATATATATATAACTTATATATATATATATATATATATATATATATATATAACTCTTTGTACTATATATATATATATATGTTTCACGAGGAGAGTTTAAGCCACAATCTATTAATAATTGTGTTACCAGGGGTGTGGGACGGGGACACAACTCAAATGCACCCACCAACCTCTTTCCCAAACCTCCTCCCTTAATGAAGAGATTTTACAAATGGATTATATACTTTTGTACTAGTATTGAAATTCAGAAATATGGGAAGGTTGTGCTTGAGAAACATCATATTTTTCTTCCTTTTCTGCAGAGAGCCTGTTTCTATTTTTATTATATATTTGCCCAGCATTGCTTAAACTCTCTCACTTGGAACATAAGTTGGAGGACAGGTCAAGTATTTCCTTGCAAGTTTAACTCAAGCGTGGGTAAATATTTTGCTTAACTTTTCCGCCAACTGATAGGATCATCATTTTTATTTTATCGTTTTTCTTGGTGATAGTTTTTAATCATTTGCACAGCATCTTTTGGTAATGCATATGTTTCTTCATCACTACTGGACTGTAGTTAGAAATTCTTCCAGTGGATCTGTTATTGATTTACTTGTAGAAGCTGTTGGTTCTGTAGATTTCTTTTTTTTTTTTTAATGGGTGGCGAATTAATAGATTGTTCAATTGAAGTTTTTCAACTGCAACACAAAGTGACGATTTAACTTGTTCTAATATTGTGTTACAAAAAAACTTGCCTTTATAACGTGGATCTAAGTAAGTTGCAATAGTATGAAGGTTCTTAACTTCCACAGAACCAAAGCGTTTTTATAGCTATAGTTTTATTACATCTTTCATTCTTTTAAACAGTCATCATTTTCATTTGAAGATGGTTCAAAAATGCTTTCTTTAGCGTTGAGTTAATGGTATTACATCGGAACAGGAGGCCCTGATTTTTTTGGTAATTTCTTCAAACGGTTTCAATAGCTTAATGCAGTGTGATATGTCATTTTCCACTTTAGTAAGATGTTAACTTTGAAATACTAACTGGCGTACAAAGCAAGAGGTTCTTTGAGCAATACAATTCTTTCCATCTGTTGACTCAAATTATTATGAACTTCATGCTGTGAGATAGTGAGTTATCAATACACAGTTAAGTCGACGAGTCCCATGTCTCATTTAAAGTTTGCGTTCAGATTCTTTATCAAATCTCGACAATAAATATCCACACAATATCCGCAGGGCAAAGTGTGGATGCGGATCTCTAATAATGTGCGGATGTTCCGCGGATGCGGATACGGATGTTACCTGCATCACTAGTATGGATATGACAAGATGCCAGATACTTCTAGAGAGACTCCACTTGTTAATCAGACAAGTTTTAAGTAGAATATGTAAGGTGTAGCGGAAGTCGAAAAGTTCCGGTTCCGGCCGGAACTTTTTCAAGGTTCCGGAAAGTTCCGGTTCCGGCCGGAACCAAAAATTCTGGTTCCGGTACATCCCTAATATATATATATATATATATATATATATATATATATATATATATAAATATAAAGTAAACCGAGCGTTGGCTAGGTTAGATTTAGGTATAGTAAAGTGGTCTGCTCTTCTTTATATATATATATATATATATATATATATATACACTATATATATATATATACTTTGTAGTCCCCACCTCCTACTCCCCTCCTATGAGAAGCAAGTGATTCTGAGGTATTGTGCCACAACAGCAGACTGGGCCCATAGATTCGTTAGAGCAAGTGTATCAAAGTTACATCTGATGTCTATTAAGTCCATGCAGTATAAGCGTGAGGTGTCATTTGTCATCATTTGTTTGGAAGGGACATCTTTGACAGTAAAGGGAGAGAGCATTATGAAATCTTTGTTTATATTCCTTCCACAGATTGAAGATGGGACATCATCGCTATGGTTTGACAGTATAAGGCTTGTTTTGTAGGAGATATTTCTGTTGGATGAACTTGAAGTATGGTGGTGGTTGGATATTCTGAGATCATTCTTTGTGTTTAATAATGGACTTATCTGGGGGGGGGGCGTGTTGCATATTTTAGAATAGTACATGGCTATTGTGATTTTTTCATTTCCTGGTGTCTGGGTGGTCTATTGAGTGTGTTTTGCTGTGTAATTGACAGCCTATCATATTGAGATGAGCTGCAATAAGAATAATTTTTTTCTGTTTGCAGGTGATGCATGGGAGTAAATTAGAGACAGCCTGTTATTATTCTTAAAGCTTTATTTTGAATGACCCCTAGTTTTATGGACGTTGGACTTTACCCCACTTTGGATACCACCAACCTAAGCAATGGCCAATATAATATATAAGCCAACTGCTACCAAAAGTAGAAACCATAACTAAGGTACATGCTAACCACACTACAAGCTTTATTAAGTTTGTCATACCGGTAGTTACAACATGCAGTTTTACTTTAATAGCTAACTAAAAACCCGCCAATTTGGCTGAGCCATATGATGCCTAAACCATCCATATACCTATCCAATCCTTTCTTAAATTTTGCAAGTGAGTCACACTCAACAACTTCCTGCTGCAAGTCATTCCAAAAATTAGCAACCCTATTACTGAATGAATGTTTTCTTACATGCTTTCTTAATTTTCTTTTTGCGTCTCCTGGTTTCTCATCCATGGTCTACTATAAAGAATTTATTGGTCTCATTATTATCAATAGATTTAAATATTTTTGTGGAGCTAGTATCATGTCTCTAAGAAATTGCTTTTATCCAGAAAACATTTAACTCCTTCAGCTTCTCTTCATAGCTTTTACCTTCAAACCCAGAAATTATCCTTGTTGCTCTTATGTTTGCACTCTCCATGTCTTTTCTTAAATAAGGGGCCCAAACTTTTGCACAATTTTCTAATGCTGGACTAACATAGCTATTAAACAGCTAGCATCTTATTAGCTTTATTCGTTGCTTCCAAACACTGATTAGCTACTTTCAGATTACTGCTGATAATCACACCTAAATCTTTTTCTTGGTCCACAGACTCAAGCCAGTCCCCATTCATATTGAAGTTAAATCTTTTATTTGAGTAACCTAAGTGAAGAATCTTACACTTTTTACTATTAAAATTCATTTGCCACTTATTTTGCCCGCAAGAAGTTTATGA
>JABUQX010042821.1:0-44201 GCA_015478945.1 Trachelipus rathkii
GTATATTATATTATAGTATAATATATATAATATATATATATATATAAATAGTATATAGTAGTATATGTAGCGTAACTATTATATTATAGGGTTAGAGTAGTTATTGATATATTATATATTATATACATATATTTACCTACTATTATAAGACTATATATATATAATATTATAAGTAATATTAATTATGGTATATATATATAATGCGTACTATGTATGTAGGTAGTATATATATCACATACTATATGATGAACGATAGTATATAGTTATATATAGGATTATGTAAATACGTATAATATATATAGTATATATATATATATATACTACTGAGTATTGAGATATATATATAGACTCAGAAAGTATAGATATAACAGTAGGCCATAAGCTTCACGTGAATGATCTTTATTATATGATCATATACATAAATATCTCATCTATTAAAGTATACGGTATATAATATATAATATAGGATATATATATTATATTTATTATTATATTATACTATAAGTATATATAGTATATATATTATATTATATAATATATTATTGACAATTATATTTGTATCTATAAAGGTGATTCAAAGAAGCCTCTGCGACAACCATTCTTTGGGAGGCTGATAGAGGATAACGCTCAGGAACATTTTTGTTGAACTAAGCTATGTTGTATGACGCTTCGTTTCGGAAAAGTTACGGGACGATTGAACGGTGACACTAGTTTAATTGGTTGTCGACGCGTCGCACCGTAAGGTTACCGTGACGAGTGTTAGGTTACTCCAGTTAAGGGCTTGTCGCTTGCGGTACATGGGTGTGTACGCAGTTAACGTCTTGCGGAAAAAACGCTGCATCTATGTACTTTACTTGCCCAATTCATTCCTTGATTAGTACGGTTAGCATCGATTACGAAGGGTACTAAGCTCTCCTGAGTTAACCGACATCAATAATGTGTTTACGGTACGTCGAACGGAAATGGATGAAGAGCGCACCTCATGTGCCGGGAACGGTTTCCACACAGAATCACTCGCAGCAACCATCGTTGTTTGCTTCGCCTTCGTCAGCGCATTCGTGGGTTTCGTTTCTCTCGATCCTCCATATCATTGCAGGAAAAAGGCCGGTAATACGCAGGACCTGCGGTTTGAAGAACGAAGGGTGCTTGAGGACAGTCGTTAGAACGACCGCGTCGACGTTAGCACAGGCGCGCCGATTGCCTCATGCGGATGCGTTCCAGTTCGTCGTTGTGGTTTCGGGTATCTTGCAAGAGCAAAGCCCTCTCCATGCATACCCACCTAATAGAAGAGTTCAGGCGAGGACTATGGGCAAAACCGACTTCGAAGACCCGTGTGCAGATTTGTCCGTGGTTCTGCAACGGCAGCGCTTGATTAATCCGTGGCCTTTCCTGCACAGATGTCTTGTTACAGCGATGAGGCGTGCTTCAAAACGGTGAGGGGGCGAATTGCAAAGCAGCAGGAAACCAGCCACCAAATGGGACCGAGGAAAACGCCGCACGCCATGGTTCATCAGAGTTCACCATGGCGAACATTTACCGTAAACACATTATGGTGGTGGAATGTGTTGGGATTATCTGCTGGGACCTGTACATCCATTCCATAATACACCGTAATTGATGGACCGAGCAGTACTGCGACTATTCTCCAGAACCAAGCTTCCCGCAGCTCTATGGACGACATACCCTTGCGACCCGCAAGGGACAGATGTGTGTCCGCCAGACTTGATTGGCGCTTCCAAAGACGACACAATTCAGCCACAAGTACGGGCGCATCACTAGAACAGAGGTCTGACATGACAATGTGATAGGAGAGGGGGAGCCTATTTGCGTGGGCTACTGCTAAGACTCGCCGCGACCTCGACGCCGCTAGACGTTAATTATTGCTTTGGGGGGAATGTGAAGAGTGTTTGTGTACGTTACCCAGTCAACACAAGATGAAGAACTGATTCGACCGAATATGTTCAACTGCGTTTGATGCAAATCAGACACAGTGAGGTCATGTTTCGGTAAGGAGTGCCGGACAGGGAATGTAGCGAGCGAGCGATGTAACTGAAGTGTACATTAGGTAAAGGGCAGACACTGTGAACACCTCTGTAATGTTTCCCCAATAAAATGATTGTCATAACAAGCTACAATTTGTTGTTTAACATACCTCGGCGTCAAAACACATTACTTGTTCTAACAAATTCCGTTATTGTCTACCCCTCTACCCAACCTCGGGAAACAGATGTATCGAACGCGCATCACATATTAACCATTAGAATACCCAAATCTCCGGTTACCAAGTAACGACGCGCGTCAAGCAGGCATAACGTGGGTTTACACCACTCTACATCATTGTCATTTGAAACGAAAGCGTCATGACCACATAGCTCTATTTAACAATAAATGTCCCTTATCGTTTGCTCTATAAGCCCTCCGAGTTTGTCGCAGAGGCTTTGGAATCACACCTATAATATATATATAATCATTATAATCATTATAAAGTTCCTCAGACTATAATATATAATAATATATATATATATTATTATATACTATATATATATAGATATGTAAGTATATTAGTTGTAGTATTATATATATATCATATTTAATATATATTATATATATATATAAATATATAGTTAATATTATATATTAATATTATATATTAGTATATATCATATATAATTATATATATATATATATATATTAATATTATATAATATATATAGCTATACTATATATATAGTATAGTAATATATATTTTATATATATATCTATATATATATATATATTATATATATAATATATATATATATAATATATTATATATATATATAAATATATATGCATATGATATATATTATATTCTGGACTTAAGGTATTCTCGGCGGCTACTTTTCACTTTCTAGCAGATTTAAACACTTCGGACGAGTTTTTGTTAATTAGTAAACTAATTCGCTAAAATTTGTGAAGCTTTAAAAAAATGTTATAACGTGTTCTTTATATATATATATATATATATAAATATATATATATATATATACTATATAATATATTATAGTATATATAGTATAATAATATATTATATATATATATAATATATATCTAATATAATATCTATTATATATATATATATATATATATAGTTATATATATATCGATATATGTAGTGGTGTGTGTGAGTGTGTGTGTAAAATAATAAGCTCATTGATTTTTTGATTTCTTTTTTTATATATAATATTTTATTTTTTGATCCGTGATTGAGCCTTTCGGACCCCCGTCTAATGCAGGATTCGCTCTTCTTCGCTCGAGGTCCTCGGGTGGATTTTTTTAAAAGTAAAGAATCCTCCCAAAAATTATACCTAGTAATAATTAAATAAACGGAAGAATGAAATATGAAAGAATTTGACAAAAAATCAATTCATTTTAAGTTAATATAATAATAATAATATAATATAATAATAATAAGATAATAATATATATATGAATAATATAATAATAATAAGTAATAATAGATAATAATAATGAATCAATAATATAATAAATAATACATAATAGTAAAGTAGGACTGTTAATTTAGTTACATGGCTTTATCTTACAAAATACAAATCGCTACACTAAAACATAATGACATTTTTGTTATCAGGTGAATAATTTTTACGTTCGGGAAAAATGTAATAAAAAAATAGAAGAAGGTCTTGAAACACAGTGTTTCAATATTTGGTATATAATAATGTAAATAAAATCATTTACGCAGATTGTTCGAACAACTGCCCATTTCGTTCTCCTCAATATGAGTTTGCCAAAAATGGTTTTTTGTCATTCTCTCGAGAGAAAATATGTTATATCTATATATCTATAAAATATATATATATATAACTCAGTATAATATATATATGAATATAATATATATTATGTAATAGGTCAAAAATCGAAATATCACTATATATATAGTATAATATATATATTATTACCTAGCTATTATAATGATATAATATCTTATAAGTATAGTATAGTATCATTATAATATATATATATACTATATATATATATATAATATTTTTAAGGGGCTCGAGCCGACGGTGGCACATCAAAAGAAAAGGAGAGCGGGTGGCACGAAGTCCCCCTCACCCCGGTGAGGTCGAGAGACCCTGACTCGTTCCATCTTTGCGGTTTAATCTGGGGTATTCGTTTAGTTAAAAAATAAAAAATGAAAGTTTTGGCAGCTCTGGTCGTCTTTGCGAGTAAAACCATACTCATCAAAACCGACCGAGATAACCGAATATCGGTAAACGTGTACATTTTCATTTTTTTTATTTATATAATTATGATATTTTTTTTTATACAACATTAACCTTGGTTTTCTCATATATACTCACCGACTGTAAATTTTCAATCGCTGAATTCGGAAATGTTATTTATTTTTATGTATCTGCTGTAGTTTTTTAGATAAAGTGCAAGTAGTATATGTAAAGTCTGAACCCAATAATAATAATAATAATAAAATAAGTAATTAAAATGAATGAATAATAAATAATATAATCTAATAATCAATCATAATAATAAAATAATAAATAATAATCAAATAATAATAATATAATAAATAAAGCTTACATTATTATATATGCAAACGCTAAGATATTATTTCCGATAAAAGATATTTTAAATATTTAAAAACACTTTAAAACTCTTTTCAAAGTTCAACATTTTTAAATTAAATTCTTACATCGTTCGAACAGTATTCGGATTAATAGAAAGAAATGAATGTAGCCGCAGACAATACCTAAGAGCATGATATAGTATATATATATATATATATTATATATACCGTAGCTATATATATATATAGTAATATTAATATCAGTTTATTCAGACTCATACTATATAAATATAATATAATATATATATATATATATACTATATATATATCACCTAACCATAATATAATATAATATTATAGTATAATATTACGTAGGGGTCTGTTCAAATAGTAATCCGGATGACACTGTATACATTTGAGTAAAATGCATGTATGAAAATATAGGTAAGTGCATCATGTGCGTACATGTAGTATGCCCAGCTAATCGAGCGGGTACAGAGTCACTCGATGCTGAGGTCAGTCAGTCTCATATAAATGACGGGGAGTCGACTTACTGAGTGAAGAGTTACGCAATCTAGAGTGTGGATGGTGGTTGAAGCCGTGGCGATTTTGAAAATGCTAAAAGGATCAAACGCGTGATGCTTGGCGTCAGATTTGTCCAGCGACTCTCGCTGAGTTCACACATTGCCGTGACTATGACGGTGATCAACGATAGGTAAAGCTAGAGGACTTAGTAACTGTATGAAGAACGATTAATAGTTCATAGAGTATGGAACATGAGTGTACATAAGCGTTAGATCCCGATGTAGAGTGAGATATAGTGCGGTGCCGTAAGATCGGATAAGCTAGCACCGAATGTCATCAAGAGACGCATAGACAAAACCACATGTCTACGCAGCGTGACGACCAGTCGAAACACCAACACCCCCACACCATAAGAAAGGCAACGACGGTTCCTCGTAGCAGCATCAAAGTTTGCTGTTGAGTATTTTTTGAGTATCGAAGGTAAGTTTGCTGCATCATGAGTGATAGCACCACCAGCGGCAAACAGCTACTAAGTTGAAGTTCTACTCTGGATGTTCTTGAGGAAGTTGCGAGAAGCTTAGTGCAGAAAAAAATGTCTAGGGTTTATGGGCCTCAGGTTCCTGATACTTCATCCATGATGGCGAACCCGACACAGCTAGCCGAATGTTGTGCAATGGCAGTATTGTAGCGCGAACGACATGGTAACAGACGCAGGTGGCCACATCTCCATACTCGCCCATAATGGCACACTGTGACGTAGTTTCCTATTTCGAACCAACTCAATGCGGACTCAAAAGGAAAGCGATTTGATGATGTCATAACCATTCAGCGGAATTCGACGAAGCCAACTTCAGGCCATTCCGAAGAATGACTTCCAGAAATGTTTTCATCAATCTGACCGCGCAGGAACGTGTGGGGCACAGGTGTGTAGCTGCAAGAGGGTTCTTATTTGAAGGGAGCTACTACGACTAAGCCGTCTTAAACCTGTATCTCGTATATTTTCCATGTAGATAAGATTGGTGAATCCGGATACTTTTTGAACAACCCTCGTGTCACGTTACAAGAAGAATATGATATCGTATATATATGATAATTATATAAATATAATAATGATATTAATATGGAGTTGCTAGGATCAGAGGGAATTGAATTAGAAAGTAAACTTTAACTACTTATATTTATAAGTAATTAGAATCAGAAGGAATATAAGGATGCAGCTGTGCATGGACTTGCTGCCAAATGTCAAATGGGATCGAAGCTGATTTTTAAGTCTAACAGGTGAAGTACTCGTTCCAAAGCTATAATTGAGTCCTCATAAGAGCTTTAGCGATAAATTGAATCCAAGGCGAGATCGGAGATAGATTCGGATGGATAAATATAAGAGTCGTCAAGGGGTGCGAACAGCGGCAGGTGACGAAAATTTGTCACCCTACTACTCAACGTAGAGGTGACAGAATTGTCACCGCACGAGATTCGATGTTTCATTCGGTCCGCGTGGTATATTTTTTTCCCGGCAAGAGTCCGGATTTGAATTTTTTTTTTTTTTTTTCTTTTTTTTAAATTGTTTTAAATAAATAAGTAAATAAATAAATAAATAAATAAATAAAATAAATAAATAAATAAATAAATAAATAAATAAATAAAGAGGGGAAACTGAGAAATTGACGGGTCAGGGTCATTCTTGACAGAATGAGATAGGGGAAATAAAAAAAAAGACGAGGTATCGGTCCCGTGCTCACTCCCGGAAGGGGGCGGCCTCCCACCTAAGAAAATCGAATGTTCGTAGAAGGTTTGGAATTGGAGAAGGATTCAGAGTCGGATTTCTGGAAAGAATCGGGTTCGGATCCAGAGGATTGACACGGCACCGGTGCTGATCCGGTGCGGTGCGAGTTAATAAGCATTCGTGTAACAACAATGTTGGTGTCATTATATATGTTATCGGGTCTGTAGATCTCGAATATGATGGTTTCCAGAATCTTCAAAAAAAAAATGGAAAAAAAAAAATAAATAAAAAAAAAATAAAAATAAATAAATAAATTAATTAAATTAAATTAAAAAATAAAATAAAAAATACGAACGAAACAACACTACAAGCTTTTTTTATTCTTTTTTGTTACAAACTTTGATTAATTTCGTTTTGGATAAAATTAAATTAGTAAATAGTAAAGCAAGTAAATCAGTAAATCGAGTTAGTCAAATTACCATCGCAGCGACCACGCCTACCCATTCCGTGACTATTGATTATTGATCTTATGTGATTCCGTCAATTTTCTTATAAAATTGTTATTGTTTTTAACCATACCCTAAGCCAGTAAATCAGTAAATCAGTAAGATAAAACGCCTCCAGCCACCCTCTGGCGTCACCCATTCGGTGATCTATTGATCTTTGATCTATTGACTAGTCATATTTTGTTAAACATAACACAAAACTTTCATTTATTTTGTTTGTTTTTCTTTGGTCATTTTTTTACTAAAAAAAATTTATTCTTTTTATGTTTTATAACTTAAAAAAATTTTGCAATTTTTTTTATAATACCCCTAAGCAGTAAATCAGTAACATCAGTAAATCAAACCACCGCCACACTGCACCCACTCTACCCATCCATGATCTATTGATCTATTGATGCTATTGATCTATTGATTCAGAGTCATCATTTTGTTTCATAAACAAAACTTATTTTATTTTGGTTTTGTTTTCTTTACAACATTTTGTTTTTACTAAAAAAATTATTCTTTTTATGTTTATACATCTTAAAAATTGCATTTTTTACATACCCTAAGCAGTAAATCAGTAAATCAGTAATCAAACCACCATCTCAATCCTCCTACCCAACCATGATCTATTGATCTATCGATTGAAATATTGATTCAAGTCATATTATAAGTATCTTTTTGTATAGAACTAAAATAAAAAAAAAAATTCTTTTGCTGAATTTTGTTGTTGTTGAAAATGTCGGCGTTGGTATTGCAATTTGCTTGCGTTGGTTAATGTGTGTTTGTTGTTGAAATGTTGTTGTTGTTGTTGAAGATGTTTGTTTGTTGTTGTTGTTGTTTTGTTGTTGTTGAAATGTTGTTGTTTTGTTTGGTTGTTGTTGTTGTTGTTGTTGTTGTTGTTGTTGGTTTGTCGTTGTTTGTTCTGTGGTGTCAAAATATAATCAAACGTTCAAGTTATAATGAAAATATCAACACTTTTCAAACATATCTCAAATATTGAATGGTTACCCCAATTTATAAACATGTAACAATTAGTAAAGTTACAAAATTAATTGAAAACATATACAAAAATATATGCTCATCCTGCCTAACTGAACACTACCAGTAATTCATTAACAGGTAACAAAAATTAAGAAAGTTCCAAACTTATTGCCAGCAGAAGTCAGCACAGCAATTTCAATCTTTACTATACACAACCGCCCAAAATATTATTATTATTATATTATTATTAATTATTATTATTATATATTATTATTTATTTTATTCTATTCTTATTATTATTATTATTATTATTATTTTTATATTATTAGTATTATATTATTATTATTAAATATTATATTATTATTATTAATGGATAATATTCATTATATTATGTCCACATAGATCTCACAACACAAATAACGCGTGCGATCACGTTTGCTGCACGGTTCACAAACTAGAACAATTGATGTTAAATTGCTCTCTGACCAGACAGTCGCAGCCTAATACATTACCAGACAAATACTTGCAGCGCCCCAATGGTAAACCAATCAGTTAGAAGAACTGTTTATGTATAATGGCCCATCAACCACGGACAGCCAATGAAGATTCGAGGAATGACTCATTAATCTTAATATCTTTTGAACACATGAGAAGGGCAAAACGAGATTTTATTACTTTGGTTACCAAATATCGTTTTTGACCACATGAGAAGGGTAACGGAGACTTTTAGCTACTTTGGATCCCCACTTATTGGTCCTTGATCTTGAGCATCTGTTTTCTATCTTAAACAGTAGTGTCTACCTTAGATTAGTATTATTATTTATTATTACACTAGTTATTATTATTACTTATTTTATTAATTTTATTATTATTTCATTCATTATTATTAGTTATTAAGTAAGAAATAAAATTATTATTATATATACACCTTAACTTATTATTATTAATTTTAATCTTATTATTATTGGGTTACTTATTATAATAATTATTATACTTACATATTATTATGTATTATATTATATTACTTATTATTATTATTATTGTTATTATTATTAGTATTATATTTATTATTAATATTATTACTATATTATTATTATTATTCATATTATTTTATTCCTGTATATGAACCCATAGACACAGCCTAACACTAACCACCCGGTCACACACGGTACCTCACCCCTTCAGTCGCTCAAGTACCAACAGCACAACACCAATCAGCTACACGAACACACAACAAACAAACACCCTCAGCACGACACAACATTCTACCCAACCATCTAACAACTACCACACAGCACACACCAACTACATTTTATATACCCTACACTTTTTAATGACAGTTAGGACTAGGTAATCCATCGGTACTACCTTACTGATCACATGTGACTGATATGTTCTATGATGTCAAGCAGATGTGTAACATTTTCTAAACGTCGCCGGAAGACATTTACATTTTTCACATGTTTAATATAAACATTTCGTTTTGTTATGTATTTTCTTTTACGTTTCTATTATTTTTTATATTTATATTTTGTTAAAAGTTAGTTTATTGATATTTATTTATTTTAGTTTTATTATTTTTATTTTATTTATTTAATAATATAAAATTATCTTTTAAACTTCATTTATTTTGCTTATTCTGCTTAAAAGAAAAATAGTTTTGTTTTAACTATAAATTTTTTTCATTTTTATGTTTATAACTTAAAATTTTTTGCGTTTGTTTACATACCCTAAAGCAGTAAATTCAGTAAAATCAGTAAATCAACACCCACGCCACCCTCATTACCCGTTCATGATGCTACTTGATCTATTGGATCTATTGATCTATTGATTTATTGATTCAAGTTACATTTCGTGTATCATTTTGGATAAACATAAACTAAAAACAAATTCTTTATACCTGTCGAATATATGCTAACGTGAAGCAAAAGTTTTCACCATTATATAAACTTACTTAGGCAACTCATCCTGAACTATGAATATGTATCACACGACAACCTTAATCCCGCCTTAAACATGCATAACTGTTAACGTTAACAAAAGTTCATACTTAGCACCAGTAAAGTTAAACCTACATATACAAAAACGTAACCTATCACACTTTGTCATGCATACTCTTAACATTACAACTGTTAAATTTGGATATTAACAGGCTCACACTCTTTAAGCTAAATTTAATCACAACATAATGATTAATTATCATACACTGTCAACGAAATACTCTACACTTACATAAATACGTTTTCCACATCAATAAGCTAGCATAGCGAACATGGCACTAAAGAAATAATGTTACAAAGCGACATTAACAACAACACGCAACGATAACGAGTTAACATAACAACGTTCCCACACTTATACGACCAGTAAAGTAACACTACATTGCGTGCAAAACGTAACGACCCTATTCAAATACTTTTTCATGCATATAACTCAGTAACTATTAACGTTATTCTACACGTGACAGCAGTAACCATTTAGCAAAATGGTATTCATATACCTTGTTCGAGTTAATCATATACAGCCCAACGAATAGTATGCTAACGTAACAAAGTTTTTGTCAAGCAATTATATTATATATATATATATATATATAATACTTCGCGATTATATATATATATACTATATTAGTTAGATATATATATATGATATATATACTAGTATATATAATTTGATAATGTTATGTCGAAGTTTATTCCCCAATACGTTAGTGTGACTAGGTTTGGTCCGTTGTAATCATTATATTCTTAGTTTCAGGTTAGTGTAGGTCAGCTTTATTAATTGTAACACGCTTGTTACGCTTAGCATATATTCGATGGGTTAGTAATTAAGAACTTATTTTTGTGTTAAGTTTATCCGAAATGATACTCGAAATTGTGGCATAAATCAATAGATCAATAGATCAAAAGGCAATGGTGGAAGGGGTGGGGGGCGTTGATGGCTTGCATTTACTGATTTACATGCTTTAATTATCATAAACTATTACAATTTACCTGATGATCTTTTTATTCAAAGAACGTATTTTTTATGTTATGTTTGGATAAAAAACTCTTGTTATTTGTACGCTAGTTCGTTGGTCTTGTTAATTAATTAACAGGTTTAGGATAAATTTTTGTTAAATATTACCGTGTCACATGTAAAATTAACTTTAATATAGAGATATGCATGAAAAAAGTATGAATAGAGTACGTATATAATGCATTTTTGTTAAATATTACGAACCTGTATGTAAAATTAACATTGATATGTTAGAATATGCTTGAAAAGTCGTGAATGAAAGGTTTCGTTTTGTACGAATGTTAAGTATTACTGGGTATTTCGAAGTGCGGCAGTTTGTATAATGTTTAGTCGAGTTGATTCGTACGTATGGTGGTGTTAGGTTTGTCGCTAGGTATTCATATTTAAGTTAGGTTATGTTATGGTTAGGTTTAAATTAATGTAAAAACTTTGTTACGCTTAGCAGTATATTCGATGGTTAGCTAGTATAAAGAAGCTTATTCTTTTGTGGTTATGTTTAGCTGAAATGATACTCGCAATCATGCTCATGAATCAAAGATAAAGTACGATGAAATAGGTCATGGTGGGAGGGTGGGGGGGTGATTGATGGTTGATTTACGGTGATTTAGCTGCTTTAAATTGTCGAAGTTAAAAAAACATTTTTGTTAAAAAAAACAACTAGGGTTACTAAAATCAAAGTAAATTTATTTTTCTATGTTTTGTTTTTTGGGATAAAACTTTGTTATGGTGTTACAGTTATTCCGCCTGTTCTGTACGATAATAGACACAGGTTATGATAATTTTTTTTTTTTAAATATATGTCAATGTAGGAATTACGTTAATAAGTTAGAGATATGCTTGGAAAAGTATGAATAGGTTACGTTTTGCATGCAAATGTTAGTTACTTTATAGTTGTAAGTGGAAGCTTTGTTAATGTTAACAGTTTATTAGAGCGTAAGTTGTGTTGACGGTTTGTCTTTGAACATTCATTTTCTTAGGCTTTATGAGCTGATGTCAGCTTTTAATGTGAAAACATGTGTTATGTTAGCATATTTCGCTGGATTTAGTCATGAGTAAAGAACTCATTTGTGCTAATGTTGATTCCGAGATATGATACTCGAGACTGCGACGTAAATCATACTGTTCATGTAGAAAATTAACATTGTGTCTATGTTCAGGGACGCGTATGTTTTGAAAAAGTGTGAATTGGTACGTTTTGTACGCTGGTGCTAGGTACTTTGACTGTTGTTAAAGGTCACGGAACGTTTGTTAAATCTGTTAGTAGTTCTATTCGTCGGGCGTAAGGTGTGTTCAGGTTTTGTCATCTGTTCATATACTCTAGTTTCTGGCTAAATGGCATATTAGCAATTATTAATGTGAAACTAATGTTACGGTTAGCATATATTCGTTGTGTTGGTATATATAAAGAACTTAATTTTTGTACTATGTTTATCCGATATAATACTCTAATATGTGACCTGAACATCAAATAGATCTAGATCAAAAGGTCTGGAGCGGAGGGTGGGGCTGGGATTGATTGATTTGATGTTAATGATTTGACCTGATTTACTGCTTTAAAATCAGTAAACTATTGAACACTTTAACTATGGTATTTTGTTCAAAGAACTTATTTTATGTTATGTTTCGGAAAAAACTTTGTTATTTTTATGTATGTTTGGATAAACTTTGTTATGTTTGCAATTATTTGTAGGGATTATGATATTTAGTAGGTAAGGTTATGGTAAATCTTTTGTTAAATAATTACTTGATAATGGTAAAAAACTTTTGTTACGTTTAGCCATATATTCGTTGGTTTATATGATAATCGAACAAGTTATGATACAGTTTTTGCTAAATGTTACTGTTCAGTGTAGAATAAACGTATATGTTAGAGATATCGCATGAAAAGTATGAATAAGGTTGGAGATTGCATGCAAATGTTAGTTACTTTACTGGTGTTAAGTGTGGGACTTTGTTAATGTTAACCCTTTTATTCGTGCGTAAGTGTGTTAGGTTTCGTCTTTGTACATTATTTTTCTTAGTTCATGTTTGCTATGTTAGCTTATTGATGTGGAAACTGTATTACGTTAGGAGTATATTCGTTGATCAATATGATAATTAATCAATGTTTTGATAAAATTTTAAGCTTAAATACTCCAATGCTTAATATATAATTAACAATTGTTATGTTAGATATATGGCATGACAAAGTGTGAATAGGTACGGTCTGTATGCAACGTCTAGGTATTTTACTGTTTGCTAAGTATGGAACTTTGTCAAAACGTAAACAGTTTATTCATGTTTAAAGGGTGTTCAGGTTTGTCGTTGTGTATCATATTCATAATAGTTCAGATGATGCGAAGTAAGCTTCATTAATGTGAAACTTTGTTACGTTAGCATATATTTCGTGCACAGTGTATAAAGAATTTTGTTTTATGTTATGCGTATCCAAAGTCTGAAGCATCGAAATGTTAATCTTGAATCCATAGATCAATTAGATGCATAGATGCAATAGACTAAAGTAGGAATACATGGAGGGTCAAATGGGGTGGGGTGGGTGGTTTGATTTACTGATTTATCTGATTTATCTGCTTTAGGGTAATGTAAAAACGCAAGAAATTTTAACAAGTTATTAAACCTCGTGAATTTTTTATTGTTAAACAAAAATCTTTTTAAACAGAATTAAGCAAAAATAAATGAAAAGGTTTTAAATAATAATGCTATACTAAAAAAGATTTTAAATAAGATAAAATAAGAATAAATAAGACTAAAATAAATAATTAATATATCTAACTTTTAACAAAATATAAATATAAGAATGAATGAGAAAACGTAAGAGAAGAAAATAACGGTAAGATAGATGACGAGGGAACAATGTCTGTTAGGTATAGATTAACATGTCGAAAAATGTAAGTCTTCCGCGACGTTTTAGAAAAATGTTACACAGTTGCTGTTGACATCATAGAAATATCAGTCATGTGACAGTAAGTTAGTACGATGATTACCAGTCTACATGTACTTAAGCTACACGGGTACTATATTATTTGTGTGTCGTGTGTGTGCTGTGCTGTGTGTGTGTGTGTGTGTGTGTGTGTGTGTCTTCGTGGTGTGTGGTGTGTGATGTGTGGTGTGTGGTGTGTGGGTTGGTTAGTCATATCATTATAATAAATAATAATCATATAATCAATAATAATAAAATATAAAATAATATATAATAATATAATAATAATAATAATAATAATAAGTAATAATAATAATCAATAAAATAAAATTATAATAATATATTATAATAATAATAATAATAGATCAAATAATAATAATAATATAATAATAGATAATAATAATAAATAATAAATAATAATAATAATCAATATATATCATAATAATAATACACTAATAAATAATAATAATAACTCACAACTACTGTTTAAGATAAAAACAGATGTTAGTAACGGACAAAAGCGGATCAAAGTAGTAATCTCGTTCCAACAGCCTCCCTTCTCTATGTGTAAAAAGATATTTGGTAACAAAGTAATAAATCATCGTTGCCCTTCTTCAGTGTCAAAAGATATTCAGAATTATGAGTCATTCCTCGAATTTTATTTATTGGCTGTCCGTGATGGCAAAGCAAATACAGTTCTCTGATTGGTTACCATGAGATCGTAGCAAATTGCGAGTAATGTTTTAGGTGTCTGGTAGAAGAGCAATTTACCCAATCAATGTTCTAAGTTGTGACGCTGCAGGCAAAGTGATCGCAGGCGTTATTGGTATTGTGAGGAATCTACAAAAATGTGAATAATATTGATTAATATATAATAATTATATAATAATAATAATAACAAAATAATAATCAATAATAATAATAATATAATAATAATATATAATAATAATAATAAAATAATAATAAAATAAAATAATAATAATATTAATTTTGGAACGAATATTTAATAGAATGAGATTGCTCTGCTGACTTCTGCTGGTAAGTTAAACTTCTAATTTTGTTACCGTTGTTAATGAACGTATGTATGTCGGTAAGGCTAGGTAGATTAATTTTGTATGAGTTTCAATAATTATGATTTAATGTATATTTACATTCAAAATTTTCACAGAAGGATTATTAAGAATCAGTGGCAGTATTTATTCATGCAATTTCAGCGTTTGAAATATTTAACAACAACAGTAACAACAACGACAAGCAAAAACAACCAAAAACAAAAACAACAATGCACGAGAACAATTACATTGAACAATGAAATAGAGATGGATTTCTACAAAGAAAAATACACATTTCAACAACAACGGAACATTAACATCACGTGCAACAAATGCACATAAAAACGCGAAATTTAACTAACACTAACAACTAGACTAGCAGAAGATTTAATTTTTATGTTATTTAATCTCCTACAAAAAGATACTTATAATAGGACTTGAATCCAATAGATCGAATAGATCAATAGATCAATAGATCAATAGATCAATAATCATGGGGATGGGTAGGAGGATAGTAGTGGTGTTTTGATTTTAACTGATTTACATGATCTTACTTGCTTTAGGTTGTAAAAAAATGCAATTTTTTAAGTTATATAACATAAAAAGAATAATTTTTTTTTAGTACAAAAATTTTAAAGAAAAAACAAACAAATAAAATAAAAGTTTTTGTGTTTGTTATACAAAAATATGACTTGAAATCAATAGATCAATAGATCAACTAGATCAATAGATCATTGGATGGGAAGGGAGGATACAGTGGGTGGTTGATTTTACGATTTACTGATCTTTACTTCTGTTAGGGTATGTAAACAGCAAATTTTTTTTAAGTTATAAACATAAAAAATGAATATTTTTTTAGTAAAACAAAATGTTTAAAAAGGGAAAGAACAAAACAAAATACATAAAGTTTTGTGTTATGTTAAGCAAAATATGACGAATCATTAGATCAATAGTCAATAATAAATCAATAGATCAATGATCAATAGATCAATAGATCACCCCTGGTCAGGAGGGTGCTGAGGGCATATGATTTACTGTTTTAATGATTTACTGCTTTAAGGGTATGTAAAACATAACATTTTAATAAAAAATATGAGATCATAGATCAATAGATCAATAGACTGGACAAGAGCATATAATCAATAGATCACGGATGGGTGGCGGGTCGCTGGATGGTAATTTGACTAACTGAGATTACTGCTTTAACTGATGCTTACTTGATTTACTGTTTAAAGCTTTAGGGTATTAAAAATACGTAAATTTTTTAAGTTATAAACATAAAGAATAAAAAAATTGGTAATTTTTTTTTTAATCCTGTTTTTTTTAATTGTTTTTTTTAATTTAATTTTTTTTTATTTTATTTTTTTTTTTACTCGCTTCTTTTTTTTTTTTTCCATTTTTTTTTAGATTCTGAAACCATCTCATATTCGAGATCTTCAGACCCGATAACATATATACATGACACCAACATTGTTGTTATACGAATGCTTATTAACTCGGCACCGCCACCGGATCCAAGCACCGGTGCCGTGTCAACCTCCTCTGATTCCGAACCGATCTTTCAAACATCCGACTCTGATTCTTTCTCCACAAATTTCACACCTTCTACAACATTCGATTTTTTAGGGGCGGCGCCCCTCCGGGGTGAGCACCGGGGACGTAACCTCGTCTACGATAAGGTTACCGTCACCCTTATACGGGGAGCCAAGTTTGAAGAAGACAAGTCCACTAGAACGTCATCTAAAGTGGAAGTGGTGAAGAAGAAGTGTGGGTTATATATAGACCTTATTCCCTAGCTCTTCTTAAACTCAATTTGGCCAACCTGGACCTCAAAATGTGGTTCTCACCACCGCTTAGGACCCAATTTTGACGCAATCAAAAGGTAAGAACTCTAGTAATTTCAGAAGAAAGTCCAAGGTAGTCGGCATTTGACTTGGATTCCCCTGCTTTATTAGACTCACCCGATCACAGATTCGACTTCACCGACTTAAGAAACCCTAACTTAACGACTCAAACGATCAAAATCTGACGAACCTTCGAAATTCAAGCCAAGTCGGCTTTAACCTGAAATTCTGTTCCAACCCTCACGTACCTCCACAACGGCTCCCCGACCCAAAAGCCCATAGATAGACACCTTCCAAAGCGTCAAAATCTATCGACTTTACAAAATTTTCAAGTCATCGCTCGGCTACTGACTTTGTTTGACCTGGTTCCAGACCTCAGAAGAAACGCAATCACCGACCTCGCAAAAAACCCCCAATTTTTGGACCGCTTCCACGCGTTAAAAACGCTTGAAATCTCGAAAAACGCGGGATACTTGCGGTAAAAAAGCGCAGGAAATGTTGTGAACGCGGGCCCTCAAACCATCAATCGGACTGTCTGCGGCGAAAAAAAATATACAATCTGGGCAGACGAAAAAGGCAATATCGACCGAAACTACTCGAAGGTGAAGTTCTGTCCACCCGGTGATAGTACAGCAGGTGACAAACATTGTCATAATATACTATATTATATATATATATATAATATATAATTATATATTATATATAATAATATATATATATATATATATAATATGATATATGATATATATTAAATATTAATATTTATATATGATATATTATTATAATAATATAATCAATAATAATAATCTATAATAATAATAATAATCATAATAGATAATAATATAATAATAATTAATAATAATAATAAAATAATAATAAATAATAATATATATATAATCAATAAATAATGATAATAATAATATAATAATAATATATATATAATAATAATAATAATAATAATAATAATAATAATAATAATAATAATAATAATAATAATAATAATAATAATAATAATAATAATAATAATAATAATAAAAAATAATATAGAAACAGGTGATAAGAACAAAAGACTTAAAGGCAATCAATTTTATTTCCCCTTCTCATCTGTCAAAATGACCCTACCCGTCAATTTCTCAGTTTCCCCTATTTATTTATTTATTTATTTATTTATTTATTTATTTATTATTAATTTATTTAAAACATTTTTTTTATAAAAAAAAATTTCAAATCCGGACTCAGCGGGAAAAAATATACACGCGGACCGAACGAAAAATCGATATCTCGTGGGTGACAATTCTCTCACCCTACCAAAGTTTATAGGGGACACAAACGTAACATATCTATCGTACCCCCATGCTTCTTATATTATATTATAATATATCATATATATATATATATATATAATATATATATATAATATATATATATATATATTATATATATATAAAGACGAGCCGCCACTATATAATATATATATATATTGTTGCTAATTCTGGAACTCCGAACAAATTTTATACAGCAAAAGTTAGTAATGCTCAAATGTTGATTGCAGATGATCAACATTATTGATGATATTGAAGTTTAGAACAAAAAAAAAAAGTCAATGATGATCATAATAATATTGGCGAAGTAATAAATAAAATTAATCAAATTGAAACCAGGAAACAAGGAGTCATCATCGATCGTCATCATAAATCGATAATAATGATCAGCAAACTTTCTGAGATCGTGCATCTTTTCGACCCAAAATATTAAATCTTCCCTACAAAGACAGAGATTATATTTAATAACTAATTACAACCTAGCAACAAATATTTCTTTTTTGTCATATTTATGTGAAAAAGTTTTAAACGATGTTGCCAGTGATTAATATATTGTTTTTGGTTGACAGTTATTACATAAAATATTTTAAAAAAAAACTCAAACAATTCACATAAAAAATTGAAGCAACTTTTTCACCAAAATGAAGTTCTTTTTCTCCTTCTATTATTTATCAACCTTCAAATAATATCTTTCTCATTTATAATGAAAACATTTTTTGTTTCATTTACATGTTTTAATACATCATTATATTTTTAGACAAGAAAATTGATAAATCTTTATAACCTAAAGCATGTTATTCGATATTTCATAATATATATATTATATATATATATATACATAATATTTAGTATCCAGATATATTATATATATATATATATATATATATATATATATTATATATTTATATATAATATATATATATATATATATAATATACTATATATATACTGTATATAATATATTTATATTAATATATATAATATATATAATAGTATATACATATATATATACTAATATATATATATATAATATATATATATATAATATATACTATATATATAATATCTATATACTATATATATATATATATATATGATGATCTTAGTTTCACAGACAGTTATATTTAGTGTAACTTATGATATTTTTTAGTATTGTTGGATATGATGTAAATAGTAATTGATATTCCTATGGAAATAAGTATATAAAGGATCTTTCCCTTTTTACCTTCCCACCAGTTGGTATCATTGTTACAAATAATTAATTCGATTTAGATTCTGAAATATGGTTTAACATTTATTTATTTATAAAATGAGCATAACATAAAAAATAAATTCTTAAAAAAAAAGCTAAATGTATCGGAAAAAGCTAAAATGCACTATCTATGCAGTCCTTGAATTATTCTTAACTCCGATTTAAAGATAGAGACCTAGGGTTAAAATGGCGGTTAGCGGTCTATAAATAAGGTGGTTTCTAAAACTAAATCAATACCGCTAGACTAATTTAGTATACTAAAATGCATGGCAGTCGGGCTGGGATCGTATATATATAATTATATATATATATATATATATATTATAATATATATATAGTATACTATATATATATATATATATAATATATACTTCTATTTATATATATATATATATATATATATTATATATAATATATTATATATATATATATATATATAGTAATATATATTATACTATCTACTATATATATACATATATATACTACTTAATATATATATATTATATATATATAAAATATAATATATATATATAATTATAGTAATATATAATCACATATAATATAACGTGAAATATATACGATACATACATAGTGCTCTAATGTATATAGTTATTTCATGTTAATAACATATTATATATATAAATATTTTATATATATACTATAAGTAATTCATAATCTATATTATTATATAATATGTTATATAATATATATATATTTACAAATGATGCACAGAACAAACATTGTTTTAAACTAACAAAATCACGAAAAAATTACTGTATTGACTCAGAAATTACATTCACCCGACTCGAGTCACTTAAAGTTGCTTGAGTCAACATTTCATAAAATTGAGTCCTGATCAAAAACCATTTAGGCCATTAAGGTTTAATTAAAGTTAAACATTTTTAGGGGCGAAATGAAAATATTTAAAGCAAATAAAAATTTTTACTGCTTGTTTTGAGATCTAGTTTGCCCCGCGACATTCTGAATTGAATGAAACGTATTGAAAGTTAATATGACGATCGGTCAAACGAAAAGAAAATGATTTTGAAAGGGTAACAACTTTCTATACGAATGAAATTTTTTTCCTAGGAGTGACCTGACCTAACCTAACCTACAGTGGTGGCTCATATTATTAGAGCCACACTAAAAAAAGTTTTTTTTTTGGAGTTTAGGATGAAATGAAACCAAGAAAGAAATATTTTAATAATAAGATTTAATTTGCTTATGGATTATACACTATAATTATACCTAAATACAAACTAACATTATGGAAACAAGAAAAGAAATTAAAACAAATTAATATTTGGTGACACCACCCTTTCTGGCATCAGTCTAACCATCCCTACCTCTAATTCTTTCCTCACCACGTCCATACATAAGTTAAATAGCAAGAATACGTAACAGATCCCTATCTTACTTCACTATTAATGTTAAACCATACATTTTCAGCTCCATTTATTCTTCCACACATTTCACTATCGACATACATTTCTTTTTATTTCATTCGTAAGTCTACCATCAACATCATATGTTATTTCTAACACATGCCACAGAGATTTTCTATTAATAATGGCATACGTCTATTTCAAGTCCATAAAACCTAAGCACAACTTATTCTTCCTCCCACTCATATTCTCAACCATTTGTTTTAATGTGAAGATTTGATCTACATGACCTCTACCACTTCTAAAGGCACCTTGTTTTTATCCAATAAGTCACTCAGTCACTAGAAGCACTCTTTCGAACAAAATACCAGCATATATATTCTCTACAAAACTCAATAAACTAATTCCCCTATAGTTCCTACAGTTCCTCTTACCTCCCGTACTCTTATGTAATGCTCTCCAATCATTCGATCTATTCCCTCCATAAACTCTTTGTTACACAACTTTCATATCCAGTCAATTACAATCTTGCCTCCATTCTTGATCATTTCACCAGTAATTTCATCTATACCTGCAGATTTACTATTCTTCAACTTTCTCACTCTACCTATTACCTCCTCCCTACTAATTACCTCATCCCCAAAATACCTATTTCTTATTACACTATCAAACCCACACACATTCTCCTCTTCATTACTGTCAATGTTATGCAGATTTTCGAAGTGTTCCCTTCATGCTCTTCTCGCATCCATTATATCAGTCACGAAAGTACCATCCCTGTTCATTATCCTATGAAGACTCCCCTTGCTCTCTTTCTCAACCTTTCGTACTTCATTCCAGAAGAGCTTTCTATTCTCTTGTAAGTTCCCATTCATTCTCCTTCCAGACTGTTCATTTACCTCTTTTTTCCTCTTACGTATGTAACTTTTAATATTCCCTTTTTTCCATATATATAAAAATTTCTTTTTAGACCTCATCATTGGTTTAAGAACATTCAACCCCCCCCCCCTCTTTTTTACTTTTAAACCCTTGCATCACGTCTTCAATCCACCACCCACTATTTACATTCTTACTTCCTACTTTAGCACAACCGCATACTTATCTTACACTGTTTAAAGGCTTTCTTCATTTGCGTCCAGTTTTTTTCAGTTTCTTCTTGACCATATTCAACTGATTTATTTCCAAGTGCTATCACAAACCTTTCCTTATAACCTTGCTCACTTAACTTCTTACTTTTTATTCTCCCTCCTTCCTCCCTTATCTCTTTCCTCTCCATCTATGCCCCCAATAACTTAATCTTACATTACACAACATAGCGATCTGACATTCCCATCCCCAACACTTCCTGATTTAATGTCCATCACATGATTCAAAATCTCCCTCTTCAACAACATAAAATCAATCATGCTTTTTCATTTCGATACCATCTCTATTCCCCAACTCTGGAATACTAGTGGAGACTTTTATATGCTCGACACGTACCAGTCTCCTCGCAGAAATCAATAACTTTCCTACCATTCTCATTTTCTCACGCAACCCTAAAGGCCCCAGTAATACCATCCCTTTTTCGATCTCCTATCCAACCATTTAAGTCGCCCAACACAATCAATCTGAAGCCCTTACTCACTCCTTGCATAACATCATTCAGCTTATCCCAGATAGTCGGAATCTCCTCAACATCACTTTCAGATGGACCATATTTTACAATCACATACCATGACCTTCTCAAACTTAATTTAACTACTAGAAGTCTAGTACTCACAAAATCCACAATATCTCTGTCCCCACAGCCACACATCAGAATCGTAACTCCTTCTCTTCCCCTCTAATTCCCCTCCACTCCAGCACACATACATTTTATCAAACACCATTTATCTTCATCACTTAGTTTCATCTTTGTTTCAGTCAAATCAAATATGTCCTTCAAAATACATCCATCACATCACATCTCTCCTCTACTCATCATCATTTATTCCTCTGACATTCCAAGTATCCAGACGATTCATACAATTCCTCTGGAAGAAACAAGGTCGCCTATGACGATCACGACCAGGTGCGAGGCATACATAAGCATTCCTAAGGTATAAATAAGTGGTAAAGAGTCCCCAACCCAACTACCACTGTTCCATTAATAGCCTCATACGACGCACACAGAACATACGCAGTGAGAACTTTTTCTCTCCCATACACAAGGGTATATGAAAAAGGAAAGGTGACTGTAATAGTAATAGTGTTTTATGGTCTGTATGTGGTGCGGTGAATCTACTCCTGTGTAAGAAATGTAGATATGAGCTCATGAGTTGCGAATCACTGAGCACTGGAGAATCATGGGATACACCCTACATCTCAATTCTCAAATGCCCAATGGGAGTTAATTTCTTTGCTTCGATAGCTCTCTCTCTCTCTCTCTCTCTCTCTCTCTCTCTCTCTCTCTCTCTCTATATATATATATATATATATATATTATATATATATATAAAACAGAATATGTTTTATATATATATTATTATATATATATATATATATTATATATATATATATATATAATATATACATATATATATATTATATATAATAATATATATTATATGATATATATATATATATATATAAATATTTATTATATAAAATTTAGAAAAATAACATCCGTGTATATATATATATATATATATATATATATATATATATATATATATATATATATATATATATGACAGTTTCTATTATGTATTTTATTTTTTTTTGATGGTGTAATGCTAATAATTTATAAACACGAGTTATTTTTCCTTATTATATTTTTACTTTAAGCAAAAGTTTTCGAATTTCTTCAATTCATTCGAAATTCTGCATAATTAAAATGTCCGGGGAATAATAATTAATATATATTATATATATATAATATATATATATATATAATATACTTAAATAAATTTTTTATATCTTCATTTATCTACAGTGTAAGATTTATATATTAATAAAATAGTATGAAGATATATATATATATATATTGATATATAATATATATGTAGCTCGCAACTTTGACATTGCATGTAACAAAAAAACTAAAACAGCTACAGGAAAATAAATTAAATTCTATTAACCAGGAGACATTTTTATCCATGAAATTAAAATAAATAAAAAAAACGCTTTTGATAAAAATTTAAAATTGCTAACTGTAAAAGAATAAGATTGATACATATAATCCATATCCTGAAACGAAGGAGCTCCATTGCTACGAGTGATGGTCAAAGTTGCCAAAAATGTCGAATTTTTTTTAAACTAAAAAATCCGGTCTAGGTAGGTAAACCACAAAGATGACGGAGTCGGGGTTTTCTCGCCTATCGGGGGACGACAGGGGGACTTCGTCCCCCACTGTCCCTTTGTCAGCTCCTCGAACCCCCTAAAAAGAGAAATAAAAAGAAAAATAACATTTTCTCCAGAGCATATAATAAAAAAACAATATTTGTAATTCTTGCTCTCGTACTACTCGCCAAATGGAAGGTTAGTGAGAACGTACGCCCGAAGATTATACTAATATTTTAAGGTTGTTATTAATAAATTATTAGATAAATATAATTTTTGTTTTTAAGGTTTTCAACCGATGAAATTGCATTGCTGAAATCAAAAATCGTTATTTCATTTCCTGTAGCTGTTATTATAGTTTCTCAGTTACATGCATGATGCTTTCGGCGCACAGCCTGTGAGTTCCTCACTAGAGGTGGTTATATATATAAGAAGCGTTTAGTGGATATAGATATATATATAATAAATATATATATATATATAGTATGTAATAATATATATATACATATATTATATATATAATATATATATATTAGTGTATATATATATTATTATATACTATACTATAATATATATATATTATATAATATGCACAAATAACGAATGTACCTACATCGTATAGTTTTAAAACTAATATAGTCACAGAAAATCTAAATAACATATATGGAATAGTTTAATTCGGAATGGAAAATGAATTTTTTTTTTATAATATCTAAAACTTACGGCATACGGTACAAGACAAACTACAATAACAACCTCGAAACCTAATATAAATCTTCAAGAAGAAAAAAAAGAACATATTTTTTAAAAAATGCTAATAACATATTTGGATCAGCGGATGAATTTTTTTTAGGGCCTTGAGCCGACATGGACAGAGGGGAACAGAAATCTACCCCGTCGTCCCCGCAGAGGTCGAGAGGAGCCCCACTCTTTCGGGTTTACCCGGAGGTATTCCTTTCTAGTTTAAAAAAAAAAAAATAATTTCCATAAACAAATTTCATACGCTGATCCATAACTAATGTTTTTAGTTTTCTTGTAACTTTTCTTTTGAATAAAAAAAGGAAAAAATCATTTCCATACAAATTTTCACTTCGCTCAGATACTCATATATCTCTCATTAGTTTTCTCGCTGGATTCGTACCATACCTTAGTTCCCAAGGGTATTAAAACGTTTGCTATTATCTCATAAGATTCACCATATATACTAACTATATATAATATATAATATATATATATATATACACTATTATAATATATATACTATATATACTACTACTTTATATATATATATAGTAATATAACATACCTGACATATGATATACAATACTATACATATATATATAATATATATATATATATATATATATAGTAATATATATTATCATATATATATATACTATATATATATATATACTATATATATTATACTATATACTTACTATACTATATTATAATATATATTATATATAATATTATTATATAATATTAATATCATACTATATATATTATAATAAATACTATCTTATATAATACTATAATATAATATATCATAAGACCAGGCTTAGCATATATGATCATAAATATGGATAAACATACATATTCGAATTGCTGCAGATTTAAGAGCTGTAAGTAGGAAAACATGATCTTTTGATTTAAAATTAGACGGACTACTCTTTTTTAAAATTTTTAATTATGGATTTATTTTGATATTTAGTTTTGAAAAATCACCAGTTCTGAGATGATTTTGATTCTGATTATAGAACATCACGAAAATCCATGGTGACTTTGGTATTTTAGAAATCAAGAAAAGATCCATAAAATTCACAGAAAAAAGACGATTTCTCGTCAATCTTTAGAATTGTTCATCGAAAACTCTTCACAACAAAGAAGATTTGGAAGTACTCAATTATTTTCAAGACCCAAGTAAAAAAGTGTTACTCATCTTTACTAAGATATCCTTAATGTATTAAGAAATTTTGTAAACAATATAATATCTTCCTCTTCCATCTCATTCAGCACCGATAGAAACGCATCTTATTCATTTGGCCAGCGAATAGACAGAGGTACACCAAGAGACAAAACTTTGCAGAAAAAACAAAGTCGAACAGCTCGTTTTATTAAAGCAAATTTAAGGTATAATAAAAATTAGAACCATGCTCATTGTAATCTTGTATATAGTACTAATGTATTAATATATGTAATATATATCTTTAGTTCCTATATCTATATATAGTATATTATATATATATATTATATATATATATATATATATATATAATATCTATATATAGTTAATATATAATATACTTTAAAAAGTGATTTGAGAGTGCATTTTGAAAAGCCTTTAAATGAGAGGTGATTTGAGTGATTTTGATCAAATCACCGACTAAAGGTGATTTGAGTTTTGCATTTTAAAATCACTGTTTGGAGTGATTTGAATTTGATTTCAAGTAATCACTGAAATTGTAGTGAATTTTCGGCCCCACCCTCTGTAATACTCTTAGACAATCCTATACATTCCATCCTACTATCGGGCAAGTTGAAAAATTCTGGAAGGAAAGCACAATATAATAGCGCGACCATGCCCCTCTTACCAGCGTTTGGAAAGGTGTGCAAATCAAAGGGAAATAAGTTGATAAAATAGATAAGTGAGTTTCAGAGCTTAAGATGATGTGTAGAGAGAGAGAGAGAGAGAGAGAAGAGAAGAGAGAGAGAGAGGATGAGAGAGAGTAAGAGAGAGAGAGAGAAAAGAAATGAGGAGCTTTTAAAACCGCTTTCGATATGTCTAGCGCTGCAACATAAGATTGATCGAAATGTTGAAGAACAGAGAACCAAAGAGTGAGATAGAGGGAAAAAAAATTAAGTAATTATCACCAATAGACGCACTTTATATTTAACGGAAGTTTTTATTATATGACTGTGTTAGCTATCAGGTGAGAGTTAAGACTAGGAAGACATTGAGAATTTCCAATGACTCAGAAACAACTTTCTACACCCACAGATGATGATACATCGAGAACCCTATGCTTTCTAAGTACTTATGAGCTCTATAATATATACAATGCTCGAATTATGACATCTGACAGAATATATCGTGAATAACTGTAAAATTTTTATATAATAATAAAATAATACTATAATTTATTTTATATATTATTATATATTATTTTTATTTAAAGGTTACTTAGAGCCGTACGAGTATTAGGAATAGAGTCAGTAGAGAGCGAATTTATCCTCCCCCGTCGTTCCCACCTGGCGTAATAGCCGATAAACTCCTAGATATTTACTCTATTACCTCATTAAATATGGCCTATTAATTTCTATGAGTGATATTAGATATCCTATTTATATTTTTAAATAATATAGACAGCCTATACCAAAATTACATCATAAATGAGCATCTAAAAATATTATACATGTGAAAGAGAATTAGCTATTTTTTTATGTATACTGGCGAGCTATACATAGGTATCTCCTATCTCGAAAATTATTAAATGTTTTTACGATATATAGGAAAAAATCGATACATTGTTCGATTATTTCAAATTACTATGATTTATATTTGATATCATGTATATCTGAATATAATTACCAAGTTAACAAGGAAGAATGTTTTCAGCAAACTATCTGGGCACCTTTATCACAGTTATCATTTAGTATAACGGGTTAGGTCTTATAATATAAACGGTCTTATAAATCTGATAGTATATTAGTTACTGTAAAATCGGTACATCTCTTATTATTCTTTTTTAAGTCTATGTAACGTGCAGGTATTTCTCACTGTGTATCTAAATGGTACAGCAAGTATGATACTAATTATATATTTAATATTTAATATATATATATAATTAATATATTAATATAATTAATATAATATATATATAGTTATATATATTATAATATTATTAATCATATATATATTCATATATATATTAATTATATTAATAATATATAATCAAATCATATTCAAACTATATAATTAATAATACTTATATATAATATATTACTGAATTACTATTAAATATATATATACTTATATTTATTATATATGATTAGTTATATTATTATATATATTTAATATATATATATCATTAATTAATAAGAGTTTATTAGTAAGTATATTATATAAATTGTATTAGGATTTACGTTATATAATAGTATATCATATAGTATAAGCTTAAAGGGTCAGGAGTTAATTCATAAAAGCGTAGTTACGTAATTCCATCTGTAACTTTATATGAAAATCAGTTTGGTTAACATCATTAGCTGATATGAAATATCGCTGATTCCTCTGAAGTTGATTGGTAAAGAAATGTCAGTCTTGTATAAACATTATGAAAAACTATTAAATTATATATTATAAAGAATTTCTCTTCTTACTTTTTTTTTAGTTAAATGTAAGATTTTATTCGGTTTTGGCGCTTCACATGTAAAAGTTTTGTCTTATTACCACATATCGACTAAATGTCTCCTTTCTAATGCAGTCTCGACGAGTTATTTTATCACTTCTTCATAATTAAGCATTAGTCTATAGTTAGCAACATTTGATAACGCATGCTCAGATCTAGTCGTGTGATAATTAATATAGTTATGTCGAAGTCGAACGACAGCCACATATTGCTATAAGTGGGGTGAATAGTATGCTCGTGTATATCTATTTCGACGAATAAAAAAAAAAAAAATATAAGGCAACTAAAAATAAAAAGATTAAAACCACCATGTCCTTAAGAATTGTCCGCGTAGACTCCACCAAGTGAAGCATTATGAACCGAGTGCAAAATTCTAATAAGATTATTGTATATACGTAGGTAGCGTTGATCGCCGGTGGTACGTAAAAACCAAAAAATTACTTGATGTTACAAGCTTTAGACACTTAACTCATAGCTCCATTACACGGTAGACTGTATACAGTATCTTATTCTATATATATTTATGTTACTTTATTTTATTTTATTCTTTATAGGTATAATTTTATGTATTATATATATTTCATATATATTATTTATTTATGTGTAGACTTATTATGTCTCATCAGAAATCGCCTCCATAATTAATGATGATATAAATTTATTATAATATATTATAATGTAAATTATATTCTATAATTTGAATATAATGATTATTATATATATTAATTAAAATTGCATTTGAAACAATCAGAAAAATGCAACATTAGAATAGTAATTCTTACTATACTATAGTGGTATACCATATTTTTGATAATTTAACAAGAAACAGGCATTCAATAGAGATCATAAAATATAAAGCTAAGAAATAAGGTAACCATTCTATTATATATATAATATTACGTTTATGCTGAATATCACAAATATTATAATAATATATTATACAATAAATATATAATATATTCTATAATATATATTATACAATCAGCATAAAATAATGATTCATCTAAATAACAAATTCTTTTATAATTTAATGTTTTAACCATATAATCAATTATTTTTTCATAATTAAATTAATTATTATAATTTAATATTCTATAAGAATATTAATGAATATTATATTTTCCTAATATACGTAAGTATAAATTATTTAACGGGCAATATTTCTAAAAATATTTATATATATCCTAATAAAACTATATAATTTATATTAGCTTCAATAGTTTTATTTACTTAAAGAACTATATATATGATGCAATAAATGAGATAACGCGTTAATCATATTAGCTATATAGATTACCTATATGATATATATAATATATATTATTTAAATTAATATAGACCATACCATACATCTGCTAAAGCATATGTACGCTTTAAACCGATATATATATTCAATATGTGTGGTAATAGATGTAATGGTCATATTATATTTTATTATCGAAAGTATTTCAAATATGGCTAAAAAAGTGACTAAAATGTATGTCCAATAACCAGCTTTTCTTTATTTTTTTAAAACTAATAAAGGTAAATATAATAACCCTAAGATAAATAGTCTACAAGTAATTTGATAAATAAACAGGATAGTCGTAAGGCGTCTCTCGGCTATCATATATCTCAAGCGCAGGAATCGAGCAGGGTGGGGAACTCTGTTATCACGTCACACCCCGCCCTCGAGTTTATCCACCTGGTCTGCTCTCAGCAATCGAGACCACTCTACTTATCCCAATGAATATTATTTATATATTCCAAAAAGAGTTTTTCTAAAAATGTAATAAACGATATAAACATTATTAAACTAACATGAGATAAGAAAGAGCTAAATAGAGCACATTGGACCAGAGTTATATTCTGCGGATTTCGTTCCTATTGGGAGTGCTTATCCCCTATTATGTGGCGAGACACTGACACTGCTGGGCTGCATGAGCAGAGTTGCGCGTATTGTCGACGATAAGTTATCTACTTTCTTGAGAAAGTTCGCATTTAAAGGATATCGTTGCCCAATTTATATACTGTACATGTAGTTTATACTATGCTTCTTATCACGTTAGATATCTCACTCGTATAATAGTATAACGCTGGTAGCTGTACAGGAATAAATTACGTTATAATATATATTAAATATATATAATAATATGCATCCCTATATACTTAATAGGTGAGTTATATCTTCTTATTTATTATTTTTACTAAATCACTATTTATCATACTATCACTAATAGTACTAATATTATCACACTAGCCACAAACATTAATAGAAGTACCCCGCATCAGTATCTCAGATATACACTAACGTATACGGTGCTAAAGATAATACGTATAACAAATAAATCAGGACAATTATGAGCGTTATGAAATTTGCATCGATTCAGAAAACGAAAAAAAAATAATTTATATATTTTCTTTTTTTATTTTTTTACTATATCTCCAAAACTACGATAGGTATCAAGAAGCACACTCCACCATATGAGGCAATCAGGCAGTGTGAAGTTGTATGAAAAACAAGGCGTAGATAACGGAGCGAAAATCATTTTATTTATTTACGAAATAACTATATATAAAATTATTTGATTTATTTCATGTCAAGAGATATCTCTCTCTGGCTCTCTCTCATCGAATTCTTCTCTTTCTTCCTCGCTTTTCAGTCTGCTCCCTGACTCTCTACTTCTTCTGCTCTCTGCTTTCTGGTCTCACTGCATCGATGCTCTGTGCAGCGAACAAAGAGTACCCCCGATGCCTTGCTCAACACCTTGCAACGTTAAGGCCTGAGGAGTACCCCGCACTTACTTTTTTCCTATATTCATTGCACCTGGATTTCCTCTTTCACCCTGTTGAGTGGTTATTTGCGTTTCATCAAAACGTTATACAAAAACACAAACATAAAAAAAAAAAATCAAATTTTTCAACAAATTTTTCATGAGCTGTCTAGATATAAGGAAGACTAAGTTATAGTTTTCTATGTGACTCCAAGTACAATTGGGTCTCTCTTGTTAAATATTGCCTATAGTGATATACAAATTAAAAAAAATATTAAGATAAAAAAAATAAAAAATTTTTAACATACAAATATAATACTGCTGATTGCAACACAATATCAATACAAAATTACTGAAGTTTGATAAATAATTAATACTTCTAAAACATAAAAAAATACATAAAAAAATGTTTTATAAACACTTTGATAGACAGACGATGGCAGGGATGCAGATTGTGGAGAGAAAAACAAGTAAAGAATATTATTAAATAAATCTAAATAGTAATGCAGGAATTTTTGCCATGAATCTTTTTATGACAGGTCTGAGATTCATATAACTTTCTATCTGAAATTTCGTATAAGCCCTTATAATTTACTTTATTATTTATTACCCTTCCACAAATCATCTGTCACGAAAAAAATGTTGAATCCTTTCCAAAATTAATTAAATTTAACATTATTCTTATAAACTTTGATATTTTTGGATCTAAGTTTTCTGCTTCTTATATATTAGATTAATTTAGCTTGCTTATAAGAAAAATCTGTCTACTTCAAACCAACCAAAGCTTGTCCTGATATGGCTTACCTTTCAGAGAAAGGGTTTCAACAATTTACTTGCATATACCACATACTTTGAAAAGTCATAACCTACAAAGAATATTCGATATTTGAAGTAATTCTGTTGTTAAGCATCCTTCCTGTATGCTACAATGTGGGTTCTTATTACAAACAGAATTCTCTACTATCTTATTTTTAAACTAAAACTACTTCTTTGACTGGATATTTGAAGATCATTACTGATTATTAACGGGTTTGGATAATTTGGATTATCACCAATTACAAACAGATCTGGGTCATTTGGTTCATTTATTTGGTATCTATTTTTGCTATGAGTAATGTACTAAACAATACAATGTATGTGTCAAATATAGAGTTTTTAATCATTCTGTTACTTTTTAACCCAATTAAAGACAAACATCTTAACATCAAAATCACATCTAATAAACAATCCGAGATCATACTTTACTTGACAATGTTACAAAATAGTTTCTATTCAAGTTCCTATATCTAATTGTACATGGACATAATTTTATTTTTCAGATAAATTAACACTACTCAAACACTTTCCTAATAATGCTGCAACTCAAATACCAAAATTCATGGTTAATAAGAACCAAAATAAACAATTTTACTAGTAATATTTTCCAATAGCTATGAGTGTGATATTAATACAACAAAGTTGATAAATCAATGTTACATTTGGTTTGGAAAAAATTATTGAAAAAAAAAAAAAAATCCAATTTAGTTATAAAAATTTTCTTTTATATTTAAAAGGATGCGTCTACAAAACCATTTAGATTCTAGTAAAATAGAGTAATAATCATATAGTCTGTAGTGGAATCCCAAATATGAAATTTCTGCCATAATCCAACTTTCAAATGTATGTAAAAAGGAAATCCATACCGTAAAGTTAAAGTTATCATATAATTGTAAGAGGCGTAATTTGCTTTGATTATATGAGGTCCTTTTATTTGAAATTTTCATATTCCTTACATAATAAAAAGGGTAATCACGGTATCACTTAAGAATACATTTAGATATTATACGATAAAAGAATCAAGTTTATCGTTAGTGGAATCCAAAAAAGAATTTTCTGCCCATATTAATCCTAAAATGCTAAAATGAGTGAAAGAATATACTTATATAACCTGATTTAGTACTTTTGCTCTCTCCATCTTCTTTAAAGGTGTTTTGTAAGTAATGCAGCCAGTAATATGATGATATTCTGAACAAAGTGGTAACAGTCAATCCATAATAATTAATTAAAAAATATAGATAAATATAAAGTTTATAGTGACAAATTTACGTTTGGTGACATCTTTTTTACGGCTTTACTGAGTGCAAGTGTTATTAAGGATTTATATTGTTATAGTTTTTCCTTTTCTTACATTTTGTTGTTTTTCTTTGTTTTTATTTTAGAAAGCGCTGATTGAAGTTCTGGGTGTTTATTCTCCGGTATATAATTCTAACCAATTATATTTAGGGCACGGCTATTAGCTAAGTTGTGGAAGCTTCTTTATAGTAGCAAGTACTCCATATATTTATAAATTTAGATATATGATGTAATTTTAAAAGAATCATATTTTGTATAAATGATATATAGGTTAATTATTTATTCAACATTAAGTATTATAATAATACATATGTAATAGAATATTATGTTAACATAATAATAGTATCCCTTCTGTGTGATATGATACTCTCTACTCTTTTCAGTATGTCTGAAATTAGGTAGTCACCGGACTTTTCAGCTCGTCAGTGTTATCACATTCACTTTTCCATCACTCTATATTAGCGAAGATAATTTAGTTATCTAATATTTCGTAATAATATAAGAGTCGCAACCCTTCCTTGAAATTTACCTCTCTTGCCGAGAAAGCTGCGTTTTTAAGTATTTGGAGGATTCTGGAGAGAGTATCTTGAGTATTAATTTTAATACTGATGAAAAAGTATTACTCAAACTCAAACTGGGTATATATAGTATATTATTTCATTTCGACTTATGCTAAAATTTTTTGCCTGATACGCATAAACTTTAGCATAATGTATCGAAACTATAATAATAAAAAATTTTTACAATAATGATATAATTAGGTGAGAGTAGCTTAGCATATTCATATTAATATTATATATATATATATTATATATATATATATATAATTATATATATATTATATATATATATTATAATTTAGTATATATATAATATATATATATATATATTATATATATATATATATATATATATTATATATATATATATAATATATATATTATTAATATATATATATTAATATATATATATTATATAAGATTATATATATTTATATGATTTATTAGGCAAAGGTATATCACATATATGTCTCATGACTCATTTCTCATCTCTGACGTGCGTTGTACCGTTATAGTAGTATTTTTGAATCATAGTCACGATAGGTACAGCCTAACTTACAGAGTTGGTGATATTGCAGCGATACGCAACCACCTCAAGAGTTTCACGTCGATGAATTTTATAAGGCATGAGATATATCTTATTATATATTATATAATATCTCTACGTATATTAATTATTAATATATTAATTATATATGATATAATATATATATATTATATTATAATTATAATATAATATATATATATATATATATATTAATATTAATATAATATATATATTATATCATATATTATATGATATTAATATATAAATAGTATATATATATAATATATATATATATATATATATATATATATATATATATTATATAGATATATTATTATATTATATTAATACTATTATATATGTATTTATAATATATTATATATATATATTATATTATTATATAATATATATATTATATATTATATATAATATATAATTATAATATATATAATATATATTTATATATATATATTATATATATAAATATTAATTATATTTAAATATATTAATATATATCATATTATATATATGATATATATATATTATATAATATATATATATATTAATTAAAATATTAATGTATATATATAAATTATATATATTATATATATATATATATATATATATAATATATAATATATTAATATATATATATATATATATATATATATATATATATATTATATTATATTATATATAGTATATTATATTAATATATATTAATTATGTGAATATATATATATATATTAATATTATATTATATATATTACATATTATATATATATATATATATATATTAATTTATTATTTATTAATATAATATAATATTAATATTATATATTATATTATAATATTATAATATATATATATATAGTATATATATATATAATAATTAATTTATATAATATTATATATATTTATATATATATATATAATTATTAATTATTTCATTAAATATTATACTTATATATATATATATTATAATTAATATATATATATTAGATGTGATGAAAATTTGTTTTTATTTAATCTATCGCATCGTAATATATATTTTCTTTTAATTTTTTGTTAGTAGTTAGGTTAGTTCCTAATGAGTTTAGATAGTTTATGTTTAGGTTAGGTTAAGTTAGGTATATTATATATTATAGTAGTTATGTTAGTTATTATTTCTGCGTTTGTTAAAAGAGGTTATGTAGGTTATTTTAGCTAGGTTAGGTTAGGTTAGGTTAGTCTAGTGATGGTATATTAGTTAGTTAGGTTATACGGTTTTAATTGTGATGGGGAGTTATAGGTATAGGTTATAGGTTAGGTAGGTTATAGGTTATGATTATATGTAATAGTGTTATTAGGTATTTAGTTAATATTGAGTTAGAGATAGTGTAGTAGTTATATAAAGTTATAGTTTAGTCTAGTTATAGCGTGATTTAGGTTTAGGTTTTATATATTAGTATTATGAGTTAGGCTTTTAGGTATATATTAGGTTATTAGGTATATATATGTTAGTGCGTACGTAAGTACCATTAACCATATACCTATTCCCTGACCTATACCTATAAGTGTAACCCTAACCTTAAAATACACTCATAAAATTAAAGAAATAATACTCACTTCAAACTGTACTTTAAGTGATATTATATATTTATACCTAATTATATTATATATATATATATTAATATATTAATATTATATATATATAAATACTATAATTAATATAATATATATATAATATATATATATTTAATTAATATATATATATATTTATATATATATATATATCATATATAATATATAATTATATAATTATATATATATTATATTAATAATATATATATATATAATAATATTATATATATATATATATATATATTATTTATATATATATATATATTATATACTCTCATATTATATAATATATATTTATTATATCTATATCTATATATATTCAAATATATCTTTCTTTTGACTGAATTATTATTCTTATATATATTAATTATATTTATACTATAATTATATATATATATTAATGATAATATATATATATGATATATATAATATATATATATATTTAATATATATATAATATATTTAATAGATATTAATAATATATATAATATATATATATTAATATATATATATTAATATTATATATATATTATATAATATATATTATATAATATATATATATACCGATATTATATTATATATTAATATTATATATTATATTATATATTAATATTATATATTATATATTATATATATTAATTATATATATATAATATATATATATAATATTATTAATATATATATATATAATATATATATATATATTATTATATATATATATATATTATAATTATTAATTATATATATATTATATATATTATATAATATTTATAGAATAAATAACAGAATTTACTATAATATATTTACTATTCATCTAATTTCTATGAAATTTCTAGAGAAGATATAGTAGCCTAACATTTTTGTCTAACATTATAAACATTAACTATAACATTTAATAAGCTTCTAATGATAGACACAAAGATCAACGTCGATGAGCAAATAAGTATCAGTAGGCACGCTACCATTTTAGCGACAAACCTTCGTAACGCACGCTGAAGAGGTGACTTCAAAGCCATATAATGTGTATGCCTTATTGTATCAATATTATATTAATTTTAATATATATATATTAAATATATAATATATTATATATATATATATATTATATATATATTATATATATATAATTAGAAATATTGACAATAGTAATAGCTATGTAATATGGCGTTATATGTATATACATAGCTATCACTAACCTAGAGTATATATTGAGCTCAGCCTACTTAATATATAAGCGCTATCATATATATATATATTATAATTTATATAATATTAATATTAACATATAATATAACTTATAATATTATTATATAAATTATATTTATTATTATTATATATAGTGAGCCATACGATAATAATAATAATATAGTAGCGCCATTAATAATGTACTATATAATACAATAATATATAACATATCATTTTTATTAAAATAGGTTGTATCTATAGTATACGAACTGCGTGCACGGTGGTGAGCCATACTAACAGTGTAAGGCGGTTCATCCCCTTGCCCAGGTGGGCCCCAACCATTTACCACCAAAGCGCAACAGCCCCTCACAAAAGCTTCGCCATTCAATTCTTATTTATTGCACCTTGTCTTCTCACCCTCTCCCTAAAACCCTACAGTTTCTCCCTCTTCAGGCTATTTCCTTTTAATAGAGCTCCAATTAACCGTTTTTCTTCTGTCTCTCAGCCCAGCCAGTCGATTCAAAGCACACTCACCACAATCACAAACTATACATTTCCGCTTGCGCTCAACGACTGTGATTCATCCTTTCCATCATACCAAACCATCTCAAACGTACTTTCATTTAATCTCTTATTTACCCCTTTCTCACACTATACAACTCTCTAATACCTTCATTCCTCATTTTTTCCAATTCTTCCCTCTAGGCACCCCTTAACACGCCTCTAAGATTATCCATCTAAACACATCGAACTTTAGATCAATTCCTCTTATGCCAGATTCATAGCTCAATTTGTACTATTGCAATTAACACATACGGTAGAGCGAAAAGCATTTACCCATATGCAGTACATAAATATTCCCTGGTGTGTGCGAACTCACGCATCGTTATTAATAACGTTTTACATACCTCCGAACACGATTTTATAAGTTGCTATACGGCACCTTTCTGCCATACACTGTTGGGGCAAACTTCCTGAGCGTTGCACTCTGTGCCATTCATCCGTCTCTCTTCATCCAAAAAAAAAACTCTCTCAATATTTAAGAGGCTTGATAGATAGACACAATTGATATCGTCATATAAACTTGATTATTACCTCTACCGAATCTAAAAAAAAATTCACTACTGACTGAACTGTTTATCACTCACAACACATAATCTTACTCTTATCTGCGTTTATATCACTTTCAAACCCCGCCTTTTACACTACTCTAGCCAAACCTCATATCTACCAAATCTTTCAATTACTCTTTCAATTAATTTAGTACCACATTTAAAACCAAGCATTCACAATAATAATAATAAGGTAGTTTTGAGGCAAATCTCTTCTCTTCCATAGTCTCCATTTCATAACTCACATCACCATCCTCACTATTAGCTACACCTAACCTCTCACCTAGTATTTATTTTCTCAAAAACCCCATGCCATAATACAGATAGTTGTAATATAAACTCATATGAGAGTACAATGATATATATCCTACTGCCCACACTCTCTACTATTGATATATTAATATTTTAAAACCATAATAACTACTATTTCTCGAATCTCAATTTTTAATACTTACACCACTCTTCACTTATCTTCAGTATATGTAACACTTTTTGATTATTCTCACATTCATAGAAGTTCATTAACACTACACCATATATTATTATCACTTAAACATACCATTGCTATACGCCTGTTGACAAAATATCCATAATAATAAAAATTATCAACTGAATTATTTCTTCTTATCTCTCATTTTTTTCAATTATTTTATTTCAATGTAAAGATTTTCATCCACACATCCTCTACCACTTCTAAACAGGCGATCATTGAAGTTTTTCTCTTCACAACATAATACCACAGTACTTTCACAGCACTCGACTTCGTTCTTCGATACTGAGAACACCCAAGCAAACTATATTAGGTACATTCCTTTACAACACTCAAATTAACTATCATTATAACACTCTTATCACAATTCAGCCTCCAGGGGCTTTTACTCTCTGAGTGTGTGACCTACCCTCTTTGAAATCCATAAGTTCTGACTGATGTACTGCCATCTTCCAGTGCATGCAAACAACTAATACCTCTCATAGGACACACATTTGTTTACACAACAATACGGAGAATCGACATTTCAAATTGCACATCTCGACCCTACTGCGAATTCATGAATCATGTTCGACCAGTAATTTCATCTATAACCTGCATTTACCATTCTTTCAACTTTCTCCATCAGAGGGGCATTCTTTCCACTCTCTCCATCAGAGATCTCATCATGAGTCACTCTCATCACTCTACTCCTATACTCTTTAGGCACCACGAGTGTGTACCTTTCTAGCTGATTTTCAACTCCTCTTATTGATCCAATGTTTATCGCAGATTTTCGAATGCTCCCTCCACACTCTCGATCACATTCCATTCATCAGTTACGAATAAAGCATCATTTCACTTTCTATTATTTAAGCGATTCCCTCTGTGATTCCATTACTTAACTTTATCATCGAGAATACACTTATATCAGTGAAGAGCTTCCTTTTTCATAACTCGTGTGTTATAGTCTTCTATTTCTTCCTTAATCTATATATGCCCAAACTGTGGTTCCTTATTTTTATAACCTTACATTCTCTACTCTTCCATCAGTGTGATATAGCTAACTCTTTTAGTGTATTCCTTTCTGCTACACATTAAATATTAATAGAGTTTCACAGCATATATACTCAGTCATTGAAACCGCGTGTCCATCACATGGGCGTTTAGTACATATCGAAGCCCAAGCTTTCTTTTGCTTTGATCTTCATATAGAAACCGCTCTGCATCACTCTTCATTCCACCACTATTAAGTAGTTACACCAGTCTATTATAGCTCTTCCTATGCTTTTAGTCTAGTGTACCAAAATAAAACATATACTTTTGCTATAGGCCTGACATATACAAGAATACGCTCAGGCGCTATTCATTCATTGTGGTCTCTCCAGGATGGCTTGTTTCGTTTCAACTTGCTCAGATTTTTTTTCAACTGATATACCTGAAGCGCTCGTATTCATGAGAGATACGTCTATTCCTTAATAAGCCCTTGCGTATGCAGCGTGTCAGACCTATACTAACTCTCTTCTCAATATATCATTAATCCCATCTTATCAGCGTCTCTTGTCACCTGCTCGTCCACTGCCTCTGCGAGCCCCACCACTAACTTCAATGTTTAATAATAAACAAAACAATAATATCGACTCGCGATAATTCTCCATTTGCCTAATCCCTCACTGATTAATATCCATAACATTACACTTCAACATCTCTTTCTTCACAACACGTAAAAATCAATCAATATTTTCACTTTCGATACCCATCTTATGCTACAACCAACTACTAGTATGCTTATGTATACTCTTGTATTTAAAGAAAGTAGTACATAATTAAACACATATCCTGATCTCCTCATCAGAATCTAATCACCTTTCCTACCATCCATTTTCCCCGAGACCCCAAAGCATCAATTAATGTTAATATCATCCCTTTTTTGATCACCTTATCCAACCAATTAGTGTCATACCAAGCATCAATCAATCTAAGCTTCCTACTTACCCTCATCCAAAATCATATTCAGAACTAAATCTCCAGAAAATCGTACTCTCTTCAACATTACCTTCAGATAGACCAAATGTCAAAACTTTTTTTTTACAAACTTAAATTTTAACCATTAAAATTCTTAGGACTCACTCAACACACATAAATCTATACCTATATTTCTGTGACCACAAGTCACCATCAGAATTGCAAACTCTTTCACTCTCCCTCTCATTCCTTTCCAACCAGCACATACACATTTCAACCACCACTACTCGTTTCACTCTTCCTTTTCATTTTTGTTTCAGTCACAGTGGAGAGCAAGTCAAATTGCTCTTTCTAAATACATACATCACCTCTCTTCTCTTCTCATCTTAAACATTTGATTCCTCTGACTATTCCATGACCATTACAGATCTACATTTTTCGCTGAAAGATTAAAGAAGATCGTTTACGGACAATTCATATAGACCTTCTCCAAGCAATGCATTAGCATTCCTGGCTCAAAAGAAAATGTTTAGGTAGTGGCGAGCCTACAAACCCATAACTTACCACCGTCCCCTTATCGCCTTCTATCAGACCCACGCAGGCATTCGCTGGGGCAAATTCTTTCTCTCCCCACAATATGTTTGATATAATAAATTATAATATGTACGATATATGTTAATGATGAAGATTAAATATTATTATATTTTTAATAATATAATCTTTTTGTATATTATTTTATAATATATTTTAAAATAAAAATATTGATATATAATATATATTAATACTATATATATATATATTATATATATAATATATATATTATATAATATATTATATTATAGATAAAATTCCTCTATTAAATCATCTTTTACTTATTTCAGAAAAGATGATTTATAAATTATAAGGATAATTAAATTTAAGATACTTTATGTATAAAATTAGTAATAAATTAATATTAATTTTGTAAGATAATAAAAGTATATTTGAATTTAATATTTATTAGAAAATCATTTTCTCTTTCTAAAAATATGTGGAAAATTAAAAACTAAAAATTAATTAATATTTCTTTTTACATAAAAATGATAATTAATAAAAAATATTTTCTTTGCTAGAAGACTCTGTCACGTAGCTTTGCTTCAACACTCGATAATAAAAATCTATCATAATTTATTAACATTCTGCAGTTATGAAGTGTTGAGTAGAGTTATAATGCACATTAAGATCTATCGTCAATATAGAATAAATAGTAAGTTTATATTTGCTTTAAAATTTTATTAATACATAAAGATACATCTGAAATACTAAACAAACAAAATGTCAAAGAGGAAGGAAACTGCAAAGAAATTTTATTTCATAATATATTGTGAAATAAAAAAACTATAAAGCATAATAACATGTTTATATTGATGAGACAGTCAATTTCAAGAAATTGGATATAAAGAAGAAGATAGAAAAGAAAAAATTGAAAAAAAGTCATATCATAGGACAGTTTGTACCCTTTGAGTGGTAATTAGAGGAAAATGATTATTTAAAACAATATAAAAAAAGGCTAATGAAAAAACAATAAATGAATGAAAGGATTTTATGGAATAATATATAAAGAAAAGATAATTTAGAGCAAATTGTGAAGAGTAGATGATGAAAATGAAATAATTTATAACGAAACTCCACCAAGAATGTTGTATAATTAGGAGTTTGCCATATAATTAGCATAAGATAAGTTTTTAATGAACATAATTTCATATTAGATGTGGTAGAATTTATTGAGATATAATATAAATATTTTTAATCATTAAATAAGATCCAATTGTAAACATAAGATATACACAGGCTAAATGATATATTATTGGTTAAAACATATAAACCAGTATAGATAATATTATTAGAAAAGTTAATAATTGTAATAAAATGGTAATTTATATTATTTTCTAGGTGTAATAGTCCTTAAATTAGGTACATTAGTCTGATTGACAGGAAGAGAAATTATTTCAAAATGTAAAGATATATGGAATAACTTATTATTACTACTCAAAAATTGATATATCAGATTAATGTACAAGACAGCGGCAGAAAGCCCATGGTGTAATGGGCTATGTGAAAAGGTAGTATAGATACTTAAAGATATCAATTATATATCAAAGTTTTTAAAACTTCAATAATAAAGATAAGTATATAATATAGTATAGTAATGTATATAATGTATATATGTTATTTGCTAGTGCACTTTAGAGCCATGATCTTCCCCGAATCAAATGGTTTTTGGTAATGAAAATATTAGTGAGAATACCAAACTAATAGTAGATTGTGATAACGTAAAATTAATGTGGAATACAGACCCATACTGTATGAACATTGTTTAATAAGAATTATATTTGGATAAACAATTCTAGAAAACAAGCTCGAATAAATTTAATTATATAAGAATAAATGATTAAGATTTCTAGGAAATACATATATTAAACGTGCATTATGCGAAGTCAATAATAATGAGAAACACATGTCAAAAAGATATATAATATAGGTGTTTATAAGATAGATTTAATATTATACTCTCAAAAAGAAACGTTGATAAATAGATTATAGGAATAGAGGACCATGACTAATAATAATGTTGATGTGTAGATGTGAAAAACCATCATTAAGTAATAACATTTGAATAATATGGTTTAACTTTATTAAAATGAAGCTCATGTTCAAAAGTTCATAATTTACATAACTAGAATAACAATAAAAGATATAATTATAATGTATAATTAATTAATAGATATGGTAAGATATAATAATATAGTGCTTCTAGTGTAATAATAATATTATAATTATAATATGTGATATAAATGAATGAAATGAAAATAAATTGAAAAATATGTATATGAAAATTTCTAACCTAAAATAATGATATTACAGTAATAGTAAATCCTGTTTATTGTTTAAATATATAATAAAAATTTATGATAAAAAGTTGAAGTGTCTGTTAATAAAATGAAAATCAAAAGTTGATTAGAAGTTTTTATGCTTCATTAATATTTGACACTAAATTTATTAACACATGTTCCTAAATATTTCCA